>JANVCC010010235.1:3697005-3714121 GCA_025345505.1 Todiramphus chloris collaris
CTCTTCCCTTTCCCTTTCCCTTTCCCCTCCCCTTTTCCCTTTCCCTTTCCCTTTCCCTTTCCCTTTCCCTTTCCCTTTCCCTTTCCCTTTCCCTTTCCCCTTTCCCCTTTCCCTTCCCCTTCCCCTTTCCCTTTCCCCTTCTTCCCCTTCCCCTTCCCCTTCCCCTTCCCTCTCAGGAAAAATAAAGGTCAGCTGCTAATCAGTGGTTTTCTGAACGTATCCATTAATATTACATAAATTACTGCTTCAAAATCCAATTAGAATCCTGGGCCATATTGAAACTAAATAGATATTTAATTTTCCGGGCACGATATGAAATGAGGTCTAGAGAAGAAATCAATACTGGTTCAGTAAGGAAATACCAAGAAGGGAGTGTGTGCATATGTGTTTGTGTGTGTGTGTGTGTGTACTCACAAAACATAGTAATCTCAGTTTTATGAGTACCTGGATATATCAGATAAATGTGCATTTAAACATGCAGGAAAGTTGAATTAAAAACAATAGGAAAATATCTGTCTCTTCACCTGCCTGTGTCATGTTTTTTACTCTGTGGGGTTTTGCATTCCTTCTGCTCTCTTCCCCCTTTACCTCATTTTTATTCTCTTTCAACTGTGTTGCCATCACATTCCAATTTGAGAAAGATAAATATTAGAAACTTTTGATTAAAGGAGGACATGACCATAAAATCGTAGTTTTGAAGTGGAAAACTGTGGACACGTGGAAAAAATTTATGAGTGTTCTTTATAATTTTTTTTGTTGATTGTTTATTCTAAGCAGAGGTTATATAATTTTACCATGAACAACTAAATGAAACAGTCAATAAACATGGTTTCTATTTAGCTAAGGACTGTGATTCACTGGTCTTTGGATAGTGCTAATATTTAAGTTTCTTGAGTATTTGTGAAGTGACAGAATTGAGTTGTGTGGTTTAATGGCTCTTAGTCTTCACAGGACATTTGGAGAGCCATTGCAAGGAGTTTCATTTAACAGGAAGTAGTCTTCTCTGTACCATAATGAACAATAATTGACTAATATGACATGAAAATGTGATTTTGTTATTATTAGCTTCTCCCATAGGAAGATAAAAAAAGTACTTCTACGAAGACTATTCAATGAATGGACTAGAAGTAGCAACTGCCAGACTGAATGGACATCTCCAGAACTTGAAGCAGTCAAGTTTCTAAGCAACTAAATTTGATTGTTGACATCACATCCACTTACACTTCAAAAAAGACATGGAAAACAAATGGTTCAGAACTAAATTACATTAGAAGGTGTAGAAGCTAGTGACAGATGACTAGGGAGATGGAAAGGGGTGTAGTAAGCAACAAGGGAGGAGGGGGTTGTTGAATTCTGCAAATAGAAATATCTTCTATTCCTAGAGACTAAGAGTGTAATATATGAAGGACATCTCTGAAGACTTATCTGATTAAATGGAAAATTAGTTTAGAATGCACGTTTGGATTTCTGCTGGACCCCAGCAGAAGTTCAGTAAGTTGTATAAGATGCAGTGGTTGGGATGCTGCTCTTGCAAAGGATTGGTGACTTGCCCTGGGAAGTAGTATGAGTGGAAAGGAGAATCTGTGAAGTTCTGTTAAGTCTTGTCATCTTAAAATCTGTCAAGCTGTCAGAAAGGTCAGCTAGATTACTCAGGAATCAATGTACTAATACAGGAGTATAAATAACAAAGAACCCACAAGTTCTCATCTATATAGCAGAAATCAAAATAGAGGCAACACAGTCTTATCAGTCTGATTGTTGTCTCCTGTTACCTCAGTCTGCATAAGGATGGGAAGACATAGAAGATACAGGTTGGAATACTAGAAATTTTGGTTAGAAATCAGGAAAAAATGTTTCTCAGTAAAGATGATCAAATATAGGATCAAGTTTCTCGTAAATTATTGGCTTTTCCATCTTTGGAGTTATTTAGAACTCTACTGGACAAACACTTAGTAACCTGATTTAGATGGATCTGCTTAAGAGTGTGAGGAGGTTGGACCAGAAATATCCAGATGTCCTTCCAACATATTTTTTCTCAGATTTTTGATTATCTAATCAGGACAGAAAAAGACACAGCAGTGTTTGGATATTGGATAAAAACCACAAGAAACCTGAATTTTCCATTCATGAAAATAAATTTGTCTTAGATTTTCTCAATGAAAACTGATTGCAAGATTGCAAAACTGGAATTTTAAATCAATGTTTATAACCTATTTACAAAAGATACAGCTGACAAAAAGGGAAAAATGTGTACTCTTTCTGAATCATCAAGGTTTTTGAAGTAACTTGCTTGAATCACTGTGTGTGACATTAGTCATGTAGGTTGGAAAAGACCTCTAAAGTATGATACTCTGACTTTGTATTCTATCAACTAAAACAAAAGAAAAAGTAGATTATACCTCTCACTGATCAAAAACATCTGTAACAATTATAGAATCTGTTTCAATTACTTAGTAGGTGGGAATAGTAGAATTGCCAATAATAATACAAAAAAAAGGCAAAAAAATCAGTATATATTTTACTTCTGTATTTGAGAAAAGCTGAAAAATGTAGTCACATTGCATGATTATATTCTTTCAACTCTAAGAAGCTGCTAAGAAGCATTTAAACCATTGCAATGAATTCTGATATATTTACATTAACACACTTGATAGTTTATACCAAAGAACATTCAAAGAACTGAGACCATCTCTGAGCTTTCTGTAATTCAGAGAACTGAATGCAAAAGAGCTGATGTTTCCAAGGGGGTAAACAGTAAATCTGAATAACTGTACATTTAGGAAAGTTTCATTCTTATTTTATTTAAAGTAGATACCATCTAACTAATGTGACATCTTCATTTGAGAGGAACATATGCTACATGCATAGAATCATAGATAGTCCTCAGAAAACATTTTTATTTGATGAGACTTTGAGCAAAGGGGTTGGCCTACATGAGCTCCAGACATTCTTTCAAACCTCAGCTGCTCTGTGATTCTGTGATTTTGCAAACTCTTAAGTCTGATGATAAGACAAAGGTAAATCAGTGCTACAGGACTTGATCAGCTAGGCAAAGATAAACATAATTTTTTTAACATATAGTCAAAGATAAAAATTGGCATCAAAGGATGACCAAATAGGTCATACTTCCCTGCCTCGGAAAGAAATAATTCTGAAAAATTTGAGGTTCATGGTGGCTAACCAATGAAAAAAAATCTTGGTACCATTGCAGGGACCAGTAGTAAAGACAAGACCTAGTCCAAATAAATAGGAAGATCTTGAGAAGGTAGACAGAGGTTAGATGATCTTCATATTTAAAGAATAGCAATAAGACCTTGAAGAAGAATGAGCGAGCCATCTCACATTAATGCTTTCCCCTTACAGATGGTCTTTGTTCTGTTGTGACTCATTCCTTTGTTCTGCAGCCTGGCAGGATGGCATATGGCCCTACGTGTTTTATACCAGACATAGTCTATTTAATCTTTTCAGTAGCAATTAAGTTTCTATCTTAGCTGGTTCACAGATTATTATATCAGAACTATTAAACTGGTGTGTTGTTTTTCTTCCACCTCAGTTTAGCTATTTTTTTGTTGTTGTTTAAAACAAACACTTGTCTCTGTGGCGCAGCACATACCAATATAGAACAGAATTACAATGTACTTCCAGCCAAAATCAGTTTATTGTCTATTTCAGTAGTTTTCTTATGGTAGCAATTATTCTCTGTAAGCCTGCAAGCAAGCAGCAGAAATCTGAAATCATCAAAGAGTTTTTATTTGCAGCAATTTCAAAAATGGCAGGTAGCTGATAGTTTAAACTTTAGTTCTCTGCAGTAGAGCAGTGTGAGAACTGGAGAATGCCATCTGCCTTCAACAGCTAGTTTTAAATGTTCAGGAATCAGGCTTGTGTTGCCATTGTTCATATGTGCTAGTTAAATCAAGCTGTCATGGCACAGCAAAAACTGGTGGGTTTGAGACTGATGACTGGGTTGGAGTGGTACATTCTCAGATCTACCAAGTGGGTCTTTTCTACTGTACTCACAACAACTCTCTATTAAACCAGAGTACGACTCATTGGAAGTGCATTTTATAGTACCCTTATTTAACAGAGTATAAAATTTCTAATATATCCTCATAAGAACAACAGATTTTGTATACGTATGGTAGGAGAATTGCAGTGGGTTTTATGCAGTCAAAAAAACTTAAAACAAAAAGCCCAAACACATCTTCTAAATTCTCAGAACTGGGGTTGAGACTTTATAATCCATAGCACCATGGCGATTTTGGAGGACTAGTATGGAACTTTCTAGTTTACTGCTATTCTATTCCTATCAGTGAAGACCAAGTCCCTTTCATGAATGTGAGAAGAAAATTAAGTCCCCGATCTAAAAATAATGAACTTGAAGTCTAAAAGAAGAATTCTTAGAGTATTTCCACCCCTGAAATGAAGGTAATCAGGGCTGATTTTCTGCTGCATATTTTTTTTTTTTAATCTGCTTTTGATCTGTTCACCATTAGAAATGGTCCATGACATAGAGGACAGGCAACTGTGCTGTGCAGTGTTCATCGGTTCCCTTTACTTCAGGACTTTTTGTCTCTGACTGGGACAGATCAACAGAAATATTAGGATGGTTTGGGCTTGTCTCTTGTTATGGACACTAGATGACCGACTGAAACCATCTGGTCATACTTCCTGATATTTCACAGCATCTGGAGGTTTGTAACATCTTGATTTAACCCAGTATTTGCTCACAGCACAGAATAAATGGAATTTAATGTTGTGATCTAATCTAAGTCACTAGGATAAAACTAGATAAAAACAAGGATAAAGTAACAGCCTGTGTAGCCTGTGAAAACTACAGAACAAAATTTTGTTTTGTTTTGTTTTGTTTTTTTCTTTCAAGTTCTACAGTTCCATTTAAAAGACAATGGATTTTGGATATTATTATTATTCTGAACTTGAAAGTTTTAAACATTCTTGTTTTTTTGAACCATTTTAAAAAAAAAAAAAAAAAAGATCTGTAGAATTTTTTTCTATTTCTGTTTTGAGAAAAATCTTCTGTTTAAATTTAATCTGATAAATAATACATTTCTATTTAAAAATAAGTAATCTAGTTGTTGATCCAAATACTAAAAGTGAACTCATTTTTTTTTAATTATAAAACCTATTACTGCTTTCTTATTCATACTAAAAAAAAAATATATGTCCAGTAGAAATTTCTGGGTTTGAAAACAACACTTTTTTTTTTTGGTTAAGAATTGTTCTGCACATAGAGAATCCTGAACTATTTTATCAAAATTAGGTACAAGGACTATTTTTTCCATAAAAATGAAATAATACAGCATGGAAGAAGCAAACTGAGTTGCTGCTATACTCTGCTGATGTCTGAAGATGGGAGAACAGAATAATCCTGCCTATTTAGGTGAATGGTGAAACAAAAAGAAGTGCTCAGAAAGACTTCAGCTGTAAAACTCATAAAAGAACAGGAAAGAAAATCTTGCTGGGTATTACATGTGACATTTTTGTTAGCTGGCAAGGTAAAAAAATTACATTGCAGAAAGAAAACGTCTTTAATTGCAGAAAGAAAACATCTTTATACTGAGGGAATATAAAGAAATAATATTACTGCAGTATGTGTTTCTTTAAATGAATGATGTATAGAAGTGAGTAAAGCGTTCTTATTTTGATTTCTTATAATGGAAATGTATATTGATTTTGAGCAAAATTCAAAATATCTGATTGAAATAAGCAAAACCTGTCCCCACACAGACAAAGTTTTAGTTTTAATTTAATAATATTTTAGAAAATGTAAAATTTACTTTTTTCACACCTAATTTAACATCAAAACAGAAGTAACACAACAACTAATGTCATGTTCACTATGAACGTTATATATAGATTACTATTATTATATATAAATTATATATATATTCACTTGATTTTGTAACAGGAAAAAAAGATAGACTTGAACTTTTTTGTATGTTTTTCATTATTTTCAGTTTCAGATGTGTTAGAAATACACCTACAGACATTACTTCCTGACAAGTCCTCTTTCAGGAGCAGGTCACAGCAGAAAGCCAGGAAGAAGCAACCTGCAAACAAAATACATGCACCAAAAACTTTCCTAAACTTTCTTAAACAGTGTAAGTCTTGAGTTCACTTCAGTGTTCGGAAAATATTTTTAACCCAATTGTTGTTCCCTGCCATTATCCCCACAGCCTGAGAAAAATGTGATTCCATGCCCCCCTCCAAAAATATCTGAAGCCTGTCTCATTTTATGATTCACCCAAAACTTCCCTCATTACAATTCTGTTTCCTTTCTTTATACAATACCTTTTATCATATGCTGGAGGCTGATGGCTTAAAAGTCGTGCCTAAGGGTTGAATTACTTAGACTCCCTTGAGCCACAGGTACAAATTCTGGCAGGGTTGACTCAATTCTGCCTCCTTTCAAGGGAAAGAAATTGAATTCTGTGCAGGTCATTCTGTGAGAGTCTTTCAGGGAAGAGCAAAATTGCAAATAATACCCAGCCTGCTTTCTAGAAACATTAAAGCCTTTTATCAGAAAGAAGTTTTCCCCAGCATCTTTCTCTAGCATTTCCTCTTCTGTCACTTCAGTGCTGCACATTCACCAGAGCTGTTCACTTTACAGCCACACTCTACCAGGGGCTGCACAGATCTAGTGTGGTATCTGTGCACTGCCTTTAATTCTAGCCCCTGATTCGTTAAAGTTTTGCTAACACTCATGATTTCCTAATATTTTAATGTGACTTTTCTGTTAAAGATCCAAAAGAGGACACAAAAGTCAATCAGTGAAAGTCTTGCTTTTACATTTAAGAAAACTAAGATTTTTTTTCTTTCACACTTGCAAAAAAGGATTTTGAAACTGTGAATCATGCATACCTCAAGGGGTCAGCAGCAGAATGATAAATAGGGACTATCTCAAACTTAAAATTTTAAAATTTTGTGGTTTTCAGCAGTCTTTCATGGTTTGCAAATGCTTTGGGCTGGCAGCTATGTGGAGTGATGACAAGGATACAATCAGCAGCAGAAGGCAGCCCAGGTTGTAAAAGTTGTTGGCATCCCATGGGAAGAATGACATCACAGAGCCAGACAGCATAAGAAGCAGAGTCAGTGCTTAAACTTGACTGACATTTCCCATATCTGGACTCTCTTTCCAACTGATAACAATATTGCCAGTTCTCAAAAGTTCAGGCAGGAATTTTCCATGCTGGCAATCTGTGTCAGGCAGATACTGCATGAAAAATACCACAATACACAGCTATATCACTTCTGAAAACAAGGGAGAAAAAACCCCAAGGATTTGCTCACTTCTAAAGAATATTCTTATAAAAATCATGGATTTCCATTCTTTCATGGAAAACAGCTCCATGGAGAAGGAGTCTTGGTGGACAGTAAGTTATCCATGAGATAACCTGAGACTTGTGGCCAAGAAGGCCAATGGTATCCTGGGTGCATAAAGAGTCACAGCGGGTCACAGAGGGAGGTTCTCCTCCCCCTCTATTCTGCACTAGTGAGACTACATCTGGAGTATTGTGACCACGTTAGGACTCCCCAGTTCAAGAGCACACGGAAATACTAGAGAGAGTCCAATGGAGTCCACAAGGATGATTAAAGGACAGGAATATCTCTCTTATAAGAGAAGGCTGAGACCTGTGACTGCTTAGCCTGAAGAAGAGAAGGCTGAGAGGGGATCTTATTAACATTTACAAATACCTGAAGGGTATTTTTCAAGTAAATGGGATCAGTCTCTTTCAGGGGTGCCCTATGATAGGAGAAGGGGCAATGGATACAGACTGGAACACAGGAAGTTCCACCTCAACATGAAGAAAACTCTTTTTACTGTGAGAGTGACAGAGCCTGGAACCAGATGTGCAGAGAGGTTGTGGAATCTCCTTGTCCAGAGACTTTCAAAACCAGCCTGGATGTGTTCCCATGTGGTCTACCCTGGGTGATGCTGCTCTGGCAGTGGAGTTGGACTCATTGATCTTAAGAGGTCCCTTAAAAACCCTCCCATTCTCTGATTTTTTTTTTTTTTTTTTTAATTTTTTTCTAAGAAGCATTCTGACCTTTACTTGTTAGAAAGATTTGAAATTTTAAAAATTATCTTCTCATCATTTGTGTGAAAAGTTGGCTAATTTTACTTGATCTATCATACCACCATTTTCACGAGTTCAGCAAAAATGTGCTAAGGTTTGCTAGCCCCAGTAATTGATAACTAAACTGAAAAAAACCCACTTTCTCTTATTACAGAATTATTATTTTCAGAAGTATTCCCTGAGACCCCCTCATCTCCTGAGACTCCTAAATATTTTATGTTGGGGTAACAGAGCTGAAGAGGATTTTCCTGGAGTCACAACCTCCAGTCACCAGTGACCAGAATCTTTGGTAGGGTGCTGAGAAAAGAGGATATACCTTAAGGCAAATTCAGAGGGATGAAGTTCAGGGATCAGGTTAAAAAAGTAAATGTAAGGGATAACTGAAAAAACACATTGTATGTCTATGGCATATATCATTTCTGACAGACAATTTTCTGTCTCTATATAGGGAGGATGTCAGTCATCTATGCTGTTTT
Source organism: Todiramphus chloris collaris (assembly GCA_025345505.1). Classification (NCBI taxonomy): domain Eukaryota; kingdom Metazoa; phylum Chordata; class Aves; order Coraciiformes; family Alcedinidae; genus Todiramphus; species Todiramphus chloris. Next base: position 3,705,578 of record JANVCC010010235.1, read on the forward strand.
CATACATTCTGAAGCCTAATTGAGGGATACATTTCTCAAGAGTGTGAATGAATACTTTTTGGAGGAAATCGCCCTTACTGATGCCTGAGGTTGACTCCCCACCACCATCTTCCTGAATGCCCTATGACTTGCTCCTGTTGCATCAGGTTTACTATCCATAACCATGGAGAAATTCTTTCATGCTTGTCAGAAAAGATGACTTTCCCACCAAGTGAATACTGGTTTCTTAGCATCTTCCAAAGCCAGTTTTGGGCCTCCTCTTCTTCTAGTTATGTCTCAGGCTTGACTTACATACACCATGTCCAGGAGAATGGGAAGAAAGATGGTATCGCATACAGCCTTCCTCTGCTAGAAGAGTCTACTGTATGTCCCACTAGGCTGTGTGTACTTATGGTTCATAGGACTTGGTCCTATTTCCAGAGGCATAGAGGACAAATGCTGGGCTATGACAGTGGATTGCTTCCCTAGAAATGACATGTTATTTCATATTTTTGTTTAGTAAATCTGCAATTATTGGTAGATTATCTTTCTGCATGCTTACATGTGTTAGTGTCCATTGCAACAACATTTCAGGTTAACACAATGGCTCCTACATAGGTCAACATTTTAAAAAGTTGTTTCTGCTCTGCTGTGCCCATATATGACTGGTTTTGATTCTCATTCAAATGTTTTAAACTCAACAGAACTCTTCTTTTTGTGAGCATGGGAAATGGAGAAAATATATAGACTGTTTAATATGAAATGAATCTACTTTAAAATGCAATTAAATCAGGGAAAAGAAATCCAGAATATACACTTAAAGGGTTTGATAATAGTACTCAGTATGGTTTTTATTCTCTAGATCATTTTGGTTTTTCCCCAGTCTAAGCCGGGGAAGGTTACAAACAGACAATGGCAGTTTCATAGCTCGCATCTCAGAAGTGTGTGGCTGTGATCCAGTCATGAGGTGTGCACATCTCTGCACGGGGCTTGCTATCGAAAAGCACAGACATGAAAATCTGAAGACCAACTTGTGAGATGATGTCTTAAAGTCAAAGTTAAGGCATGTTTTCAGGTCAATAAGGAAGAAGTCTAGCAGTCTCTTTCTGGTTTTGTGTAGAAAACTTCAGCTTGTATAGCTGCTACAGTAACATCTCTCATGAGTTTATAACTTACTTTATTTCTTGGGAGGCCATGAGAAGCAAGATATAAGTTGAACAGTAAGTCACCCTTCCTGACTTCCAGAAAGTGTGAGGATTGCACAGATGGCTTCAAGCTAGTGTTGAAAAATCATTATTGAGTTTTCAGTTAGTTGCCTCATTAATGATATCCAGCTTAAAATTAGCCCATTATAATATTTTTCTGTTTTTCTTCATACTTTGAAATATGGAGAATATAGAAAGTATACTGAAACATGAAGGAGAACACTCTTAGGAAGGGGAAGGAAAGAAGAATGTGAAAGGTATCGAGCTACAATAGAAGACTGAAATCTTCCTGAGAATAGAGCTTCAAGTGAGTAGTTGACTTTCTAATCATTGTTTTCTCTTCCTGCTAGATTGTCAATTGCCATTACAAGCCAAAAATTACAATTATGCTACAGTTAGTATTTCTTTAGTTTCATGTGTATTAACTCACAGTACAGGAACTGTGGAATTGAAGATCAGGAAAAGATTTGAAGATGTCAATTTAAGCTACCTATGGGATACATCCTTTTCACAAAGGGTTCCTAGATCTGTTTATGTCAACCTAAATGTCACTTTACCTTAAGTTTATTTAATATCAAGCATTTTATTTGTGCATCCTGATGTGTGGACTCAAATAGCCATCACTGAAATGGAAAAGTATTAGTACTCCAATGTTAAGAAGTTCATAAAACCTGTTTAGATTATTTTGTTGGCATTTTCCACAGTGCCATGCAGATAGCAGAGAAAGGAATGTGACAAAATCTTTATTTTCTCTTTTAAATTAGCTGCTATAATGTCCCTCCAGCACTATAAGTAAGACAACAGAGGATAATACTTTTTTTTTCCCAGTGTCCTAATGAGAACTGAGAATGCCTACATTCCCTTGGCTAGTTCTTTTAGCCAGCAGCTATTGCAATATCCCTATAAGGAGAAACTCAAACAGACAGTGCAGAAACTCAAAGAGGGAAAGATACATAGAAAAAATCTCATCATCATCCAATTCCAAGGAAACAATTTAAAGATAACTAGCTTGTAAGTGATTGGGGTTGTACCGCTTTTAACTGCAGGCACCTGTTTCCCAAAGAGGAAGAATGGGTTCTTGGCTAAAGCTTAGCTAAAACAACATCTAGCTAAAGTGGGATATATTGGCTCTTTTCCTAGAACTGCTACAGGCTTCATGCAGAACCTCATAGCATTTCTTACACTTTCTGGGAATTATTTTCTTCATCTCTGTTCACTTGCATGCCTGTCATTCCTTAATGGGAAGCTCTTTAATATCCTGCAATTAGAAAAATATTTTTTGATAGGACAGCAAAGAGATGGCAAATGTGGTACACCAGTCAGGACATCAGAATCCATGGTGGATTTTTTTATTGATAAGAACGCTACCTCTTACTTTCTAGAATGGAGATATTTTGTAACAGTAGTAGTTTTGTAGCAGAAAACTGAGTCACATAGACACTAGCTCACATTTGTACTTTTTAGAGTATAGAATCATAGAATACTTTTGGCTGGAAGACACCTTCAAGATCATCAAGTCCAACCTTACTCCTAGCCCTATCAAAACCCACTAAACCATATCCCTAAGCACAACATCTAACCATCTCTTAAACACTTCCAGGGATAGTGACTGCACCACCTCCCTTGGCAGGCCATTTCTATGCCAGACAACCCTTTCTGTAAAGAAATTCTTCCTAATATCTATCCTGAACCTCCCCTGGTCCAACTTCAGGCCATTTCTGCTTGTTTTATCACTTGTCACCAGGGAGAACAGACCAACTACCGCCTTGCTACAACTTCGGTGTCCCCTCAGCCTTCTTTCCTCAAGACTAAACAGACCTAGATCCTTCAGCCTTTTATTATAAGACACATGCTCCAAACCCTTTACTAGCATTGTAGCCTACCTCTGGACTCTCTTCAGAACCTCAACATCCTTCTTGTAGAAAGAGGCCCAAAACTGGACACAGTATTTGAGGTGTGGCCTCACTAAAACCAAGTATAGAGGAATGATCACCTCCCTGCTCCTGCTGACTACACTATTCCTGATACAGGCAAGGATGCCATTGGCCTTCTTGGCCACCTGGGCACACTGCTGGCTCATGTTCAGGCAGCTGTCAATCAGCACCCCCAGGTCCTTCTCTGTCTGGAAGCTCTCCAGCCACTCCTCCCCAAGCCTGGAGCACTGCTGGGGGTTGTTGTGGCCCAAGGGCAGGACTCAGCATTTGGCCTTATTGAAAGTCATGAAATTGGCCTTGACCCAGCAATCCAGCCTGTCTAGATCCCTTTGTAGAGCTTCACTGCCCTCAAGCAGATTGACACTTCCATGTAGCTTGGTGTCATCTGCAAATTTACCAAAGGTGCACTCTATCCCCTCATCCAAATCATTGATGAAGATGTTAAACAGGAGTGACCCTGTACTGAGCCCCGGGGGACACCACTCGTGACTGGAAGCCAACTGGGTTTAGCTCCATTGACCACAACACTTTGGACTCATTCATCTAACCAGTTTTTCACCCAGGAAAACGTATGCTCATCCAAGCCAAGAGCAGTTAATTTCTCTAGTAGAACCTTGTGGGAAATAGTGTCAAATGCCTTACTAAAGTCAAGATAGACAACATCCACAGCCTTGCTTTCATCCAAGAAATGGGTCACCCTGTCATAGAAGAAGATCAGGTTTGTTAAACAGGACCTGCCCTTCATAAACTCATGTTGACTGGGCCTGATCACCTGGTTGTCCTTCATGTGCTGCATAATAGAGCCCAGGATCATCTGCTTCATCAGATTCCCTGGTACTGAAGTCAAACTGACAGGCCTGTAGTTCCCCAGATCATCCTTCCATCTCTTCTTATATATGGGTGTTATGTTGACTGACCTCCAATCTACTGGTACCTCCTCAGTCAGCCAGGACTGCTGATAAATGATGGACAGTGACCTGGTGAGAACTCCTGCCAGTTCTCTCAGCACTCTAGGATGTAACCCATCCGGGCCCATAGATTTATGCACATTAAAGCTGAGCAGCAGGTCATGGACCATCTCTTTCTGAATTGTGGAGGGGGCATTGTGTTCCTGGTCCCTGTCTCTTGGCTTGGGGGAGTGAATTTCCTCAGTGCATTACTAAAGACCGAGGCAAAGAAGACTTTAAACACTTCAGCCTTGTCCTCATCTTTTATTACCGTATTTCCTCATGAATCTAGTAGGGGATGGAAGCCTTCCTTGGCCTTTCTTTTACTATTAATGTATTTACAGAAATTTTTCTTACTGCTCTTCACCTCTAAAACCAGATTAACTTCTAGTTCAGCTTTTGACCTTCTAATTATTTCTCTGCATGACCTGACAAAATTCTTATATTCATTATGAGTTATCTGCCCCTTCTTCCAGAGGCCATAAACCCTCCTTTTTTCCCTGATTTTAAGCCAAACCTCCGTATTCAGACAGACTGGTCTTCTTCATTGCTTACTTGTCTTACAGCACATGGGGATGGCCTGCTCCTGCACCTTTAAGATTTCCTTCTTAAAAAATGTCCAGCCTTTCTGGAATCCTACATCTTTTAAAACTGACTCCCAAAGGATTCTACCAAGCGACCTCTGAAACAAGTCAAAGTCTGCCCTCCGAAAGTCCAGAGTGTCAGTATTGCTGCCTTCCCTCCTAACATCTCTAAACAGAGAACTTAATAATTTCATGGTCACTGTTCCCTAGATTGCCTCCAACTGAAACATCCTTCACCAGTCCTTCTCTGTTTGCAAACAAGAGGTCCATCAGGGCACATTCCCTGGTTGGTTCACTTACCAACTGTGTAAGGAAGTTGACCCCTACACATTCTAGGAACCTTCTGTATTGTTCCCTCTCTGCTGTGTTGTAATTCCAGCAGATACCTGGGAAGTTGAAGTCCCCCCTAGGAACAACAGCAAGTGACCTTGACATTTCTCCTAAGTGCTTATAAAATATTTCATCTACCTCATTGCTCTGATTGGGAGGTCGATAGCAGACACCCAAAGCAATATCAGCTTTATTGGCCTTTCCCCTTAACCTGATACAAACACACTCAACCTTGTCATCACTATACTTAAGTTCCAAACATTCATAACAATCCTTAAGATACAGGGCCAAGCCACCAACTCTTCTTCCCTGTCTATCCCTTCTAAAGAGCTTGTAGTCATCAGCTGTGGTACTCCAGGATGGCCATTAAGTCATAGCTTTCCTGTTTTATTATCACTTCAAGCTCATCCTGTTTGTTGTTCATTCTCCTTGCATTGGTACAGATGCACTTCAGATGAGCTAATGATCCCAGCACCTTTTTGTGAGTGTGGGTCCCATTTCCTACCAGATGTTTCTCAGATACTTCCCTGACTTATAAAACATCAACAACTGGCCCTACCTCTTCATTTCTCATGACATGCCTATCCCTTGTCTCCGCTGAGAGGACAGAGCAAGAGACCTTGAAGCACATCATCCTATAAGCCTTGTCATCCTTCCCTTGGTCGTACTCATAGCAGGACCAGTTATATCCCCTTCCCCCTTCAAAACTAGTTTAGAGCTCTATCAATGAGCCCTGCTAACTTCTGCCCCAGAATCCTTTTTCCCCTCCATTAAATGTGCATCCAATTCATTGTCAGAAGGCCAGGTATCTTGTATATCAACCCATGATCAAAAAACCCAAAGCCCTGCCGATAACACCAATCCCAGAGCCAAGAATTGATCTGATTACTCTTCCTGATAATTCCCTCATTCATCCCTACCACTGGAGAGATAGAGGAGAACACAGCTTGTGCTCCTGATCCCTTAAGCAGCTTCCCCAGGGCCCTAAAATCTCTCTTAATCGATTTTGGGCTTCTACTAGTGACATCATCACTACCCACCTGAAATACCAAAAGCAGATAGTAATCTGAAGACTTTACCAGGGTAGGGAGTTTGTCACATCCTTAACTCGTGTCCCAGGAAGACAACAAACTTCCCTAATAAGAGCATCTGAATGGCATATTGGGCCCCCATCCCCCTCAGGAGGGAGTCACTCACAACAATGACTCATCTGATTTTCTTTCTGGAGACAGTTTTGATTCTTGGTCTGGGGTGACTTGATCTTGCTGGTACCTCTGGCCTAAGTGAACTACCCACCCTTCCATCACTCAGTTCCTCCTGCAAGGCTCCATACTTGTTCTTCAAGAGGAGTTGTGAAGGTGAGGGAGGCTGGGAGAGGATTCGCAGGGACCTGTTTCCATTCACCGCCATCACTTTGGTCCCCTCCTTCTGCCTGGTGGCAAGAGAGGAGGGGATCCTCTGCTTTTTGTGAAGCCTCCACACTCTGCCTTAGTCACTGGGAGTGGCTCCATCAATCTACCTCCCTCTCGCACTCCCTGGCAGTCCTTAATCACTCCACCTTCTCAGGCAGTTCTGCCACCACACTGAGCAGATCACCCATCTGCTCACAGTGGACACAGCGGTTATCAGAGCTGCCAGTGCAAGGCTTAGGCAATCCCCGCAGCCAGTGACCTGGACAGCTGCATGTTTCCGTGGGAACTCTGTCTGGGTTCCCACATCCATTGTGGTCAGTGCAGAGATTGCTGCCTCCCGTAGGGTGGAGACCGTGGCTGAGATCTGCCCTGCACTCTGCTTGCACTTTGCAGAAAGAAAGCGAAATGTCTGCTTTGCTCTCTGGCGACTGAGTGGCAGTTCTGATTTCAACAGTGTTTAAAAAGCTCACAGTTGTTCTGGTAATGCCCCTAGCCATGTCACCCTCTTAGCCTTGAGTATGTTTCCTACTCATTTATACTCCTGAAATTCAACACATCTGATGGACAGCAGCAATCAGAACATGACTTAGTTCCTATCTTTGTCATTCTTGGGGTGCCTAGAGCAGGTCACTTCATTTCTCTGTGCTGTTCTTTTTCTCCCTGTCCTTTTCTCCCTGATAAAGTTCTCCAAGCCATGGTTTCTCTTTTACAGTGGCCTTTCGTATTTTTTTTAGTCTTTAACTCCTCTCTACTTTGATAGATCTGTCAATATGAAGATGTTGTACTGAATAACAGCTGCAGAGATGTTAGGTTCCTCTATGCTCAACAAGATTTAAAAAATCCTCGTGGGCTCCATAAGATAGGGATGATGGTAGAAATCACAATTTTATACACTTATTTATTCATTCTTTCATTCACTCACAGATATGACTGACTAGTTTCAGTGTATACCCTGGAGTTCCAACACATGTTCTTAACAGATGTTTTATTATCTGATCTTTTGTTATATACATCCAAACTGCCACAACAGTCACCCCCATTTTATCTCCTCTTCCCCAAACTAAATAAAAAGAAAATAAACTCTTCATAATCATATACAGTGTTGGGTTACTCTGACTCTGAAATCACTACTTCCAAGGGCAATTATAACCAACTCATCTTTACAAAATCTACTGTATGAACTTAGTGACTTGAGATGCAATGTGTTCTGATTTCTCAAGGCTCAGACTTGGATTTTCAGGAAAATAGGGAATATTCTTTCAAAACAGTTATCTTTTTTCTTGCATTCTGGCCCTAAAAAGTAGTAAGACAGCCTGTTTTAAAAGTATGTTTAAATATTTTGAATAAAATGCTACTCAGCCTGATTCATGGATCTTACTCTGGTAACTCCATAGTTTTCTGCATACAGCCCGTGGATCATCCTTCATGAAGGGAACCCTGTGATTCAGCATGGTGTGCGTTACACAAGGATCTCATACCCTTAATCTTACTGTTTCTGATTCAACCCTCTATCACCAGTTTTGTGTTGAGATTGTCATTTACCTGAGCATGCACGGCACTGGGAAGGTGACAGCATGAAAACAGTTATTTGTAGGTGATTCGAGTTCTACTTGAATTGTATTGGTGTTACAACAGCATCTACTTTTATTTTGAAGTACCTTCTTCTATTCACCTAACTTTGAAAATGTTTGCTTAAGTGATTTTCTGTATTGACTTAGCAAGTTAATAGCAGAGGAGAAAGACAATCCTTTTCTTTATCCATCAAGGTACCATTCCCATTTTCTGTCTCAGGCTGACATTGCAAAAATCAAAGTTATTAATACCAGCTATATTTATATTTCTCTAATATATTTTTTGTACTCATCTGCATAGGATATTACTTCTTGTATTGCTTATAGAAATCTAGAGACAATCCTAGACCTAGGTACTAGCAAATACAAGATATTCATATCAATATCATCTTTGTCCTGTTAAAGTTTGGAAACATGTCTAGGATTTATTTCACCTGTTCTTCATTTCTTACATATAAAAATACTATTACTTCTATCTGAATTGTCAAATATGAAATAGAATCATAGGGCTACCAAAACAACAAAGGAGAAAATTAAAAAAAAAAAAAAAAAAAAAAAAAATAACAAAAAAAAAAAAAAAAA
>JANVCC010010235.1:3721139-3773106 GCA_025345505.1 Todiramphus chloris collaris
CTCTGTTCTTTCAAATTTGTACTACCTTAAAAGAATAAATTACTCTTTTGGGATTGCTTTGAATACCTCTAATAATATTCTGGAAGGGTTTTTTTGGAAATGATCAAAAAACATAGATGTGCACTTGGTTTCCCATTTGAAGCTAAAGGGAGGGAGAAGATTCTAATATGGGCATAAAGGAGCTCTCCTGGGTTGTAGAAACCAGTCCTTCTTGTAATTGTCATCATGTTATGTAATTTCTATCATATCAAGTTCTACTTCAGAAGACAATAATAAGCATTTGCAAAACAAAAATCTCAAAAAAGTTGAGATCTCTTCTCTAATTCTGAGATTATTTTTTTAATGATTATTATTATACTCACTTGTTTCGCTGTGAACTCTGGACTTCAGCCTAAAAGAATATTTTTTTTTTTGTTCTTTCAGATGTGTATTCTACCATGCTTATTGAAAGTATATCTAGTCTCAGACTTTATTTGATTTGGCTAAAAAGCCCATACAATCAATGCGTGAATCTGTGTAGCTACAGACTTACTGTATCCACTCTAGTTTCATCTCCATAGGTCTAAGTGTGGTATTGCCTTGGCATAATACTTTACTACAAGCAAAGGCAAGACTACAAAAACTTGTCAGTCATTCTACTTCATCCCTTTCAACCAGGAACAACTGTATAATAGACATCTGTGTTAGAAAGGCCCACAGAACATTTTGATTGATAGCACTATACACAATTGGCTACAAAATATGTACTACATAGGATAAATATAAGATTCATCTTAGAAGAGTGAAAGATGCTGCAAGATAGGAGGATAAGAAATCATATATATATAGCTGCTGTCCTAGATCTCTCCACTAATGAAGTGTTTGCTAAATAAAGTTCCCAGATTGCTAGGTAAAGCAGTATCTCAAGAGAACTTAATCAGCTTGGACACAACGTTGTAATAATGGGGTTACTTACCACTATGGTGCTTGCCTGAAAACATCGAACCAAGAAGAATATCTCCCCATCTATCCATAACTTTGTACTTCCACAAAGTGAAGAATGCTAGTTAATTGTGGTCAGTGTTTAAACAGTAAATGAACATTGTTTCAAATAGTTCTGCTCTATTTTAAAATTGGATTAGTTTCTGTTTCTTCATAAAGCGACTACATTTGGTCAAGCTCATTTGTTGGCACTCCAGACACAACCATACCAGCAAATGAATCATCTCATCAAACATGTAAGCTAACTTGGCCAGTCCATGAGTTCCTGCAGACAGGCCGACCCCTTCATCTCCAAGGGCAAGACCAAGCGTAGAGCATGACATGGTGGTTCCCAGATGGGATAACCTCTCAGTTAGCCACATCCTTGTTGGCACAGAGCTCCTGGAGAGAGCAGTGAAATGCTGATGGATAGTTGGTGTAGGTCTGCTGCTTCATTACTCTCCATTTTATACCCCCAGGGAAAAAAAAAATATTCCAGCTCTGAGAGAGCATAACATCTTCTCGCAGGTTTGAGAGTTGGAGAAGCAGAGGAAAGATATAATCCTACTTGCCAAAACACTCAGAGTTGTCACTAACATGACTCCCACAAGCCAAAGGATTCATTAGCCATATAGATGTGGAGCTTGGGGATATGGCTTAGTGGTGGACTTGGTAGAGTAGGGGTAATAGTTGAACTTGATGATCTTAAAGGTCTTTTCTAACCTAGATGATTCTAATACAATTTTTTTTTTTTAATCTAAAAGCCTGTCCTGTAGAAAAATCTAAAATTATTTACAAACTCATCAAATAACAAAATATTAGAACATTCCATATAACCAAGATATTAGTTTTCTTAGTTAGGAAATGTTTTGTTTCCTCTTGTTTAGGTCAGTTGTAACATTTGCTTACATTAAATGCTTTACTCAAAAACATTTTGAATGTTTTGTCTTGAAATTTTCTTAATTTGTCTGAATTTTACTGATATGTAAACAAAACTCCAAATGTTACAAGTATATGAAGTGGTATATTTCAACATTTTAACAAGTTATAATCCTGAATTACAAGGTAAAGGAGAGAACCATTTGAAATATATTTTCAAGTTCAGTTTTGATATTGGTTCTTTTCACCATTCTTCTGGAACAAAACGGCAAGACTTTGCTTTCCTTATAGTTATCTGTGTCTCTGTTTTATTATAAAATTCCATGAAGAAGAAAGAGAATTTAGATTTAGATCTTCATAATTGTTATGAACTTTTTTGTTTGTTTGTTTTTGTTTTGTTTTGTTTTGTTTTGTTTTGAGGTATTTGACTTATGTTTCACTGTGAGACATCAGACACTAGATACCTTCTTGTGTTCTTATTCTGAGGGGTATGGTGTAGCAGTCCCCATCCTGAGTCTGGCACAGATATAAGAGTACTTTGAATGGGATTGCCTTATCTCACTAAGAGCCAAGGAACTGAGTTCTTATCTAAGCTACTTCTCTAGAATATATCAAAAATTAATGAAGTAAAGTAGCCAAGTCAATGGAGCAAACTTTTCAGAAGGCAGGCAATTTCTTTCATCTCTAGTTAGTGCCTAAGAGTGCCTGAGATGGACCAAGTGAAATGTCAAACTTTTATATGACTGAAAGTGCATGGTACTGAACATCTAGTTTTGCTGTTGATGACAGTAGCTGTCAGGCTGAAATAGATTAATCAGCAGAGGTTTTTTTTTTATGAAATTTCAGCCTTTCTCTTGCACGGGATGAAGCTCAGTCTACTTCAGACAGAGAGACTGTTCATTTGAACTTTAATAACTGTTTGGGTGCTCAGACACTGTTGATGATGGTTATTACATTAGTATGTAGAAAAGGTAGGCTGAAGTCTCATGTAATAAGATGCTATCAAAGGTAAACTTTCTAGAAAGCAGCGAGGCAATGACAAAATACCCAGTATATTTGCCATGGGTACATTCACATGATGTAACTTGTTTGCAGCTGAAACACATTACCCAGAGAGAAATCTCAGATGCTCTTGTTCTCAGTTAATATTCTTTATAAATACCAAGTCTGTCAAGAGTTTGTCTTCATTCCTGTTTGGTCAGGTATGAACTGCAGCCTTTTTGCTGGAGTATTCAGATTGCTCCTGATTTTATAACCAAGAATATGTCTGCTTTATGTAGCTTCTGTTGGTTGCATCCTGCCTCATGTGTTTATTTCTTATGCTTAGTACAGCATTTGCTGATATGTAGTTAACCACTGTCAAAACTGATCAAGAATTTCTCTTTTTCCTCAGGGTAATTAATACAGAAACTTCTTTCTTATTTTATTTTGGAAATGTTTGTAAAAATAAATGAAGCATGTTTTGCTAAATTGAAGTTGTTGAACTTTTACAACTGAAATATATGCTACCTTAGTGAGAAAGACAGGTATGGGGATAAAAACAATGCATAGATTGTCCTTACTAAAGAAATCAGAAAAATGCCATGTATTTGTATTATTTATTTTTTAATTACATAGCTTACAAATCTGAAGGAAAAATACACTTATATTACTGATCTATTAAGACTAGTGCATTCAGATTTGAATTTAAAACACATTCAATTTCCAGTCTGAAGGTCTCCAATGTCTCCAGTCTAACTTGTCCAGGGTAGAGGATTTGAAATTATGACAGTACACTGGGTTACTAAAAGCAATGAACAAACATAATCCAAACCTTTAACTTGTGATAGGAATGATTGTTAAATGTCTTTACCTAGGTTCTGGTACTTCAGCAGAAAGGTTAGGTCAAATTTACACATGTGAAATAAAAAGAACACAGATTGAAAATGAGGAATTTTCATCTGAAGCTGCAGCCCAGCTTTTTGTTCCTGTTGTCATTATGACCTCTTTTTGACAATAGTTGCCCTACTGAATTCATCACTTCACTCAGAAGCGTAAGGCTTAACTCTCAGTGTTTTCTCTCTCTTCTTTCCTATTTTCTTTGTTCCTTCCAAATAGATAAGTAATGTACTTTGACTACAGCGTCATTCTAATGAATGAAATAGACTGGAAAGAAAAGATGACATTCAAATTGCAATTTAAACATGGTGACGATGAAGGACTCTGCACTTACTTTTTAACCTCCTAAATCCAGGAGCCGTACTCTGAGTTAGATACCGAAGTTGCCAGAGTTAGATACTGAAGTTGCCAGACCAATGCGTAAGAAGATGTAGATATCTCAGGATGACATTTGCAGTGCTGTGGATTTGAACAGGGTGCAGTCTAGTTTAAGAATATGTCTGTAATTTTACTTCCATCTTGGACTGAAGATCCTATCTCTAGACTGATCTAGGTGACTCTTCAGGGCTGGGATTCCAAACATCAAATCAGATACAGATTCACTTGGCTTTTGTCTAAGTGCATGGAGGTAGGGGTATTTGACTTTTTTGTAATAACTAACTGATGAAAGCCCATATGCCAAAAGAAGTATGCCTCAGCTTTCTAGATGCCTTCACCCAAAGGAGTTTTAAATTAGTGATGACTGTTTATTATATCCTTCAGATGGATAATTCTTATTCCTCCTTGCATGCTTTATTTCCTTTAACCACATTGTGAATGCTATCTGATTGATGATAATGAATACTTCTTTATGGAATATTCTATAGGCTCTGAGCAACCTGATATACTTGAGGATGTCCCTGATAACTGCAGGGGGGTTAGACTAGGTGTCCTTTGGAAGTCCCTTCCAACCCAGGGCATTCTATGATTCTGTGAATATTCATTTCTGCGGTGAACAGTGCTTTAGCAGCATTCAACTGATGCAGTTGAAATGAAGGAAAGGTTAGATTCATCTGCCTTTGACTTGCATCAGGTAATATTTCTTGAACAATTCCACCTTTGAACTCCATAGTTCCACGAGCAATCAGATAGTTCTGATCTAGCATGGCTGAATTTGTTCAAATAAGGCACCAAAAAATGCATGGAGTGAAAGGTAAGTTTTTGTTGCATACAATTGGCTGAGAAAATTATGCTGCTAGGTGAACTCTTTTTTCTTCTAAAATCTGACTTTGCTTAGGTTACATGCTATAGCAAGAAAGGAAGACTAGATGGAATTTGGACTTCATGGGACAGAACAAATACATATCTGATGTCAAATATATGCTTCTGATTAAAAAATGAATATTCACATAAAATGAAGTATTCAAAATGATGTGTGTAGGAAATATACTTTAAATACACATAAATTTAACAAAATAGATGTACAAAATAAAATTAGACATTCAATGTGTCTAAACAGGTCTAAGAGGGAAGGTCATTTGGGAAGGAAGACTAACCATGGATTTTTCCAACAGACCATATGGTGTGTGTATATATGTGTATGTATGTGTTCTTAGTGTTTCCATGAAGAACAAGCTATTGTTAGGTATCTAAATATAATTTTTATTATCAAATTGAACAGCCTAATTAGAGAATACACATACAATTTTGACCGAAGTACTAAAAAAGAAACACGGGATGGTGAGAAGTTTGCAAAGCATGGCAATGTGAGATATTGTACAACCTGTGACTGTCAAGCTCTATCTCAAATTGTCTGACAGTATATGAAATTTATTTTGCAATATTTAATTCTTTTTTTTTGGAGGGGAGTCATTGATGTTGTGCTGCCTTTGCACAGTTGTGATGGAGTGTTGATGGGCTGTATATCTATTTCATTACGACTGATAAACTGACTTAATACCTCTGCTGGACAAGCAACAAAAAGCCACTGTAAAGCTCCAAAAAGCAGTGTTTATAAGTCTTCAAACAGAAGCTGAAAAACACAAAGTTTGGATTCAGCTCAAGTGCACAATCAACCTCAGGCAGCTTCCTGTTTCGTTTTGTTTGTTTGTTTGGATGATTGGTTTGTTTGGTTGTTCGCTTGTTTTTCCTTTTTTGTTTGCTTTTATTTTTTTATGATCCATTTGTCTAATGCCACTGAAAGATCTATAGAGAAAATTACTGGGGCAAAATGCAGATCCAATTGCACATTGCACAATAGGAGCAAATAATTTCTGTTCTCATTATTTGGATCAATAATTTGCTAAACCAGTATTAACAAGAGCAACAACTTTACCAGGTTAAGGGGGTTTTGTACTGAGTAATGACTGCCCAGAGAGGGAAAGAACAGAGGGAGTAAATCCTAGCAGCCTTTTACTATTGAGGTAGCACATTCAAGTGAATCAATAGTGGCTGGTAAGGCGGTGCTGTAAAGATGCTTTATTGGTTTGACTAAGTAGGTTGGCAGGGAAGCTGCTGCAAGTATCAGCACAAACAATCAAATCTGATCCAAACACAGAGCTAAAAAACTAGAGCCTTCACTTTCTCAGAAGCACTAAAAATAACATTTTGGTCACAAGAGCCTACGTCATCCAACATGGCCTTCTGTCAAGCCTGTGAACTGTCTACCCTGACTAAATATTCTCTTTTAGTCACAAAAGATACCTTACTTCAGCCATTTGCAAGGACGTTTCTCACAGGAGGTTGGTAACTAGCTACATGCACACTAGAGTCCATTGCAAAAGACAAGCATATGGTAACACTGAAGAGTTTGGTTTTGATATGTAACAGCCTGGATCTCTTCCTACCCACCTCTGCATACCTACCTGGGGCAGCTAAAAGGAATCTCAGTGCTAAGCTCCCTTTGTAGCCAGAGAGATTCCTCCAAGAGATGTTTCAGTCTTGCTTAGATCTGCCTAGCTTTCTAAAGCATACTGTCTCTCTCCATTCACTGCATAGAGAGCCTATGAAAACTAGTCTTCCAAGTTAAATCCTTCACTTAGGTACCTAAATTTAGAAAGGCTGAATGTAGACCCACCAGTGTACAGCCAGTAAATTAGTAATTTTCCAGGAGAGAGGCCATAACCTACTACAGAATGCTGCATTGATTCTTTGTTGGTTTGTTTTGTTTTTTTTTTTTTTTCAATATACTTCAATTGCAGTTTCTCCCGACAAAAATGTGTTGAGATATGTGAGTTTTAACTTTGTTTTCTGCAAATTAAGATCTGCTAAAATTCTTTCAGCACCACTAACTTTCCCCATGCCTAGGGCGTAAGAAGTTTTAGAAGCACTTTAATTAATAGTTTCTTAGATATATTTTATTAGTAACAGAATTCATACTAAGAATAATAATATGCCCATATAAGAAAAGTGTTACATAGCAGTTTTAAGCCTGATTGTGCCCTTGGCATGGACAAAAATGATGGTATTTTTGTTTATTATTATTAGTAGTAGTAGTATTTGTATATGTACTACAGTAGTGCTTAAGAAAGAGCCATACTGACAGATCAGGATTTTCTTTATGTATTGTTCAAACATAGGACTTATTTCTTTACAAGCCAAGTATAAAAGAGAACTAGTGAATACATGCAAATATACATATATATGTGGGTTTTTTTGTTTGTTTCTCTGTGTGTGAAAGAGTGTAAATTTATTATCTATATGTAAGACTACAACAGATCAAGGTGATGATTGTAGTGCACTACACATCTAAACAGAATAAACAAGCCTAGAATGTAAAATTTGTTTAAGAATAAAACTTGCAGTAAACAAGGATATTAAGAAAATTCCCTGAAATTCACATGAACTGAACCAAATGAGATTTACATAAGTCTCCTCCAAACTCCATGAGGTTTGTTTCTACCCAAAATCAAACCCAGGAAAGATCTGACCTTCTTTACAGCCAAATGTGGGATGAAATCTCATTGCAAAAGCTTTCTCAGGAAAATAGGATCAGAGATTACCCATCATCAATTCTTCTGCTTAACAACATTGTTGATACTAAGACATATGTTAAATATTTCAGAGGTTTCAATCCCTGGTGTTTCATTCTTCTCTCCTGACAGTCAAATGACCTTCTCTGGTGACAAGGTGTTGATTTGATAGCTAGGCACATAACTAGATAGAATTCACAGTTTTGATTGTGTAAAGTTAGAGATCTGGAAAGATTTTAAGTCAATTACTATTCTGAGAAGAAAAAATGCACAAGAATGATTTCAGCTATGTCTGCCTTCTGCCAGGATTTCTGAAAGAAAGAAGAAAGGAAGGGAAAACAAAAAGGCTCTTTTTTTTTTTTTTCCTGGCAGTCTTTTATGACAACATACATCTCCTAACTGAAAATGGTCATTATTGAGCCTGGATACATCACTGTAAATGAGACATGTAAGTTATGAGCAAAACTAACCTTGACTTCTTCTAACAGTGGGAAATAAAGACACTTCCAGAGTCTTCAGGTAGCCTGGAAGAACTCCTTTCCTTTTCAGTGTCTACAGAAAGTATCCAGATGCTTATTGCAAAATCCTTCATTGCGCATCAAAACCTGAAGCCCTTCTGTCTCTGTGATCATTGTACTGATGCAGGCTATTTGGGGTGAAGATTATCTAACAACAGAGTCTCAGATACATACATAAAATATAGCACTGACTATGGATTAGACAGGGGCTGCCAAGTGCAGCATTCAAACACCTGGTGATATTGATTTTACACTTTTCCTGTGATTCTACATCATGTTCCTTTAGTTTCTGGCAATCTCTATAACTTTTATACTGACATAAATTGTGATAAAAAAGGAATAAAATAACCCTCCTTCCCCCTCCAGAAATAGTTAGGAAAGCTCTATAGCACCATTAATATTTTTGTTAATGTAGGTGAACTCAAGAAGGGCAAAAGTACAGGCAAAGCGAAATCTAAACTCATCAAGTGTTTTTATTGTTTTTGTGTAGGCTTTGGATTTGGTCTCTTAATAACAAATACAGAATTATAAAATGTCGTAGATCGGAAGGGAACTCCATAGGCCATCTAGTCCAACCCTCCTGCAACTACAGCACGTTACTCAGAGCCTCATCAAGCCTGACCTTGAATGTTTCCAGGGATGGGGCCTCCATTACCTCCCTGGCAATGTGTTTCAGCATTCCACTGCTCTCATGGGAAAGTAAACATAAGAATATAAACTTTTATTCATCTACAAAATTCCATTTACTATACGATTGTTGTAATTACATTTTATTTATTCATTTATTTTAATGAATCCAATAAGAGGTCATCTAAATATCTCAGATTAATCTGTTGGTCCAAATAGAAACCAGAAGTACTAAGACCATCCTCAAGAAAGGACATGGGATGTATCTTTTTACTAATGGTGAGCCTGCACTTAATGCACGTTTAATACTTTGTATGGTGAAATAACAATAAGAACTAAATTCAGTCCTCTAAAATCCTCCATGTTTTGCACTGTGGTAGTTGGAAGGACACCTGCCATTAGGGACACCTTTATTTTCAAATTTCTTGAAGTCATAGAGTTGCTTTCATGTTACTTGCAGGAGTATGGAAGGTTTGGGATTTTTTTCTTTTTTTCTAGTGAAGTTAATTGTCCTGCCTTAGATTCAAAACTCTAGGAAGAAGACAAAGGTATAGGGAAATACCCAGACTCCTGAAAAAAACCCCTTAGATTCTGAATGTTGCTACTCGAATAACCAGTTTAGAAAGAACAAAGCCAATATTTTGTCATGTCTTTATCATCAATGGAGGCTTTTGGATCACAGCCCAGAGGGGAGTTGTGATAATACTGTCATTCATTTTACATGTATATCTGTGTATACACAGTTCCATGGTAATAATGTATTTGCTGTCCACTTTTTAAAATTGATTTTCAATAGCTCCAGTAAATAATTTGTAGAAGAGCTGTAAAGACTAGAGTTCAGTAAGAAAGCTGGTTTTAAAGAAACTTAGAAGGGAGGTCTAATTTTTAAAAATAGCAAACACCACAAACAGAGAGGAATGATAAAGACTGTCTCCCAGTCACAGGATTGGGACAGGACATAGTGGTTTGTCTGTCAAAGAAATTGCTTATTTAAAAAGTTAACAGTATCACCAAGAGCTAGAAGTGCACAGCTAAGCTTTTTAGTAGTCTTTCAAAACCCGTACATTGCTTCTTCAGGGAAAATTAGCACTGATTTATTTAAGCAAATCATCTGGCTATACTCACGGGGACCTCTATGTCTTTGACTTCCACACCCAAGAATCATGCAGATCATCATATGTCACCTCCTGCAATGGAGAAGAGTTTGATTTAATGTTTTGTTACAATTTTTGAAGATTAACTGATGAGTTTCACAGTTGCAAACCATATGACATGAGAGATAGTAGTGGCAGCTTCGATTTCTGAATGTCTTAAGTTCCCAAGAAGGTGCTTATTAAGCAACTTTTAATGAGATGGGTAAAGTAGACTTTTCAGCATAGGCATTCTTGAGATTAATTCTGGGAGGCATTCCAGTGGATAAATGAAAGAAAAGGTTGCTGTTGTAAAATACTTTCTTAGGATTCTGCCACCTTTACTGTAATCAAATCAAAGTAAGAAAAAGTAGGAATTTGGAAAGAGTTGTATCTTTTTTTTTTGTTTTTTTTTCACTGGAAATTGGTTATGCATGGAAATTGGTTATGCTGCATAAGCATTAATTTATTATCATTTAAAAAAAAAAAAAGATATTTTAGGAGAAATCTTTTATTTTCTCCAAAATATTTGGAGATTGAAGACTGAAAACTGAAAGGAAAAGGAGCCCTGAAGATCTTTAGGCAGGGAAGAAATGTGTCATATGAAGTCAGACAAATCATTCGAGGAGTTCAGAAATGTTAGTTAAGTAGATTAAAGGCTACTTGTGTAACAATAGTTGGTTTTCTCAAAAAAAATGCCAGGGAAGCGTGGAAAAAAAGAGTAAGTCTTTGTAAAATCCACAAAACTCTCATTGATAGCCATCTTATTGGTTTAAGTTTCATGAAGGCCAACTAATGTGTAAAAAAAGAGTGTGAGACATACACAGATAGAATCTAATCTTGAAATTCATCAAATTTCTGAGATTATATCTAACTGGTTAAAGAAATTGTAATTTTAAACATAAATAGGAATAAATTTGATTAAAATTATGGAAGATACAATTATTGGCACTACTTTGTCGATACAGTTATTGACACTGCTTTGTCTCTGACAATGCCATAGACATTGACAGAAAGTCTCTAATAATTAGAAAGGCAGTGACCAGAGTGGAAAAAAGAAAATGATTTGTCACAGACGAATCTAAAGAGTAATTCCCAAGTTGTAAATAATATGTTACTCAAAAGGGATGGATCCTGGGTAGAACTTCATATGCCTGTGGGGGTCACAATTCACCCCCAAAAAAGTGAGTAAAGGACACTGGTTGATATGCATGAATTTGCCAAAATTAAGATATATGCTTATTGCCTGAGTCTGAATAAGCCTGAGTCTATTTGTCTTTTGAGATTTCCTTGAGTGGGACACTGCCTTGAAAGCAAAGGTCATACAGGCATTGGCAAGACAGTCATGACAAATAATAGACTTCAGAAAAGGAATGAACTGGAAGCTGGGATTTCACTGCCATTGGAGAAGACAAGGAAGAGGAGGAAGAGGAGAAGACAAATCACTCTTTTTATTTTTATTTTTTTACATATAATAATGTTGCTAGTTTTTAACTGAGCTTTATTTAAACTACTTTGCATTCCTCATAGCTTGTGTTTGCATTCCTGACAGAATTAAAGTAAAGCACATTTTTAATTTTGCAATTGCTGCACTTGCTTTTCATTCTTATTTGACCTCGTCATTTGTTAGAAGCCTAAATGTCCTTAATAGTTGAAACGTGAAGGAATTTTTTTCAGAATAGAGGAGTAATTACCACTGCTATAGGAAAAAAAAAAAGTTTGCAGTTATTTTCTCAGGCAGTGAATAAACACTCAGATTTAGAAGAGAGGAGCTGGCTACTCCTCCAATATCTTTAAGTATTTGGATAATACCAGCATGGAGATGATAGGGCTTAAAGGGTCTCAAGAGTTCATCTATCTATATACCCTTACTCTAAGGTGACATTAACTGTCCTATTCCAGATAGATGTTCATCTAACAGCTTCTTAAAAACTGTCATTAATAGAGATTTTTCATCTTCCCTAGACTTTCTTTTTCAGTGCAATGAGATCATTAGATAAAAGCAAAGTGAATGTATTAACTCTCATTGAGCATTCACAGGCTAAGTTTTTGCTAGCTGGACTCTAGTTTAGCAAGTTGTGCTAGAAGTATTTTAACTACATTCACAGAACTTGTGGGTTCATTTTGAAGTCCTGTTACCCAACTTCATCTTCCTGACTAAGTTCCAAATGAAAATGGTGCCAGAAGTCTGCCAAGAAGGGCGCCAAGCCACCAACAAGACCTTAAACTTCAAGACTTTTGCATTATGGGAGTTCACAAATCATGAGCAATGAGGCAATGTGAGATATCTCCAACAAGCCCATGGTGCCACAATATAATTTACAAAAATGACCTTCTCATAAAAGACATCACTGCCAAGCATTGAAAGAGTGGAAGTGGGTTGAAAAAGTATTGTGAATTGAAAGATGACAGAGTGCAATTTCCTTTCTCCTCTTTGACTTTTATCCCTTTCCTTTTCCCTTTCCCTTCTTTTCTTCCCTTTTTCAATGCTGTTTTAATTTGTGACCTTGGAGATTTTTTTTCTCAATTTATGCAAAAAAGTGAATAGAGATAAAGGGAAGGAGATTGCCCATCAGAGAATGGCATGAAGGGATACATACATCATCTAGATGATGCACGTTTGTGAAGTGAAAGTATTTTTATTTCCTAAGAATGGATTTCATTTCTTGTTTCTGTAATAAGTAACTTAAGTATATAAATAGTAATATTTAAAATAAATGAAAGGAAGTTGCAATTGTGTTCCTCCTGATTTACTCTAGGAATTAAACCAGTCCATGAAAGATAATCACTACTTCAGCTATCTGCTTGATCCTGAGTGGACAATTCAAAGACCAACATTTCAAGCATAAGCTGCTCAATGATGTTGTCATGGCCACATACACAATCATTTCTGTTCCCACTGTGGAACAACAACTTTGTTAACATTGGCATTGATTCATACTTTATTTCCCATACACAGTTATTTGTATAGAGTTGTGTATATAAATATGTAAATTTACACAATTTAGTTCACTGAATTCTTTGACAATAGTAATTGAACTGAATCAATCAAGTGAAAGATCTATGATGTAATTTTGTGAAGATGATCATGAAATATCCCAAGACAAGTAAAGTAAACAGGAAAACAGTGACTCATCAACCTGGAATGTTCTGCATCTTAGATGCAACATGACATAGTTTTCACAGAAATTTATAGAAAACAACAGATATACAAACCAACAAAGAAGTCCACCTCTTTTAAGTGGCACAATGTATAATATATGCAATTCTAAAGTCACATTTCAGTTAGTTGCATTAATCATATATTAGGTGACAATCTATATATGCCTTTCAATTAGATTATGGCAGAATTATCTTGGCAGATTATGTATCCTCCTGGACATCTCAAAAACATTCTCTGTATTCCTGCACCATCTTTCCAACAAGTCCTTTATTCATGAAGGAAGATACACAAGTCATTCTTAGAAATGACTTAACTTTTATCTTGGGAAAACAATTAAAATAAAATCAGATTCAACTTCCATCTCTCTTGTTGAGGACCTTTTTCTGATTGGAGTAACCCAGTTCATTTAAAAACTGAAAGAGAAGAAAAAGAAAATGTCAGAACTGGTGAAGTGGGATGTCTTCTGAATATTATCATTTTAGTAGTAACACAGTATGAATTTTATGTCATCAGCCTGAGGGAAAATATTCCCAAGTACACTTGTTCTATGCCTACAGAGTACCAAACAATGCTTACTCATCCAGGACCATACTTTTGGAACAGATCTGTGAGCTTTCTGATTAAAATGGAGACCTCCTGCCAAAGAAGAATTTGTGTCTGGAGACTGAGAAAAATACCAGATTACATTTTCAACATCTGTAAGTGACAGATTTATAGCCAGCAAGGAACTGGCTTGTCATGTTAGCTGCCCATTAGCTTTAGAGAAAATAATAACTTGCAAAATATGAAATAAAGAACTGTAAAGATGAGAGAATCACATTCTGACAGCTTCAAACCTGGCTTCATAAGGCATGTCTTCTGGTATAACTCTGGCAGACCTGATTTAATGACTTTGCCGTGACAAAGAATAGACATTTATCAGAGCAATATTCTGAAGACTACAGCCACACCTCCCTCCTGCCAGCTGTTTTCAGTCATACTTTAGCAGAAAAGAGGGAGAAAAGCCTCCTGATTGCATGTGGTCTCCTTTAATTTCTTTCTTTATATAGACCTTCATGTTCCCTTGACTAACAAACCTGTAACCTGTAAAGTCAAATGAGACAGGAGAGCATACAAAGTGAGAGACCTGTGCTGGAGCAGTGGCTTCATCAGTCTTTTATTAGAAATTGGAGGACAGATCATATTCTTCTTCACGCTTCTGTAAGAAGAGTAGCTCCAGAGATTTCTCTCAAACTGCAGTGGTGTAAATCTCGATGAGAATTTTTTCCTCCTTGACAGCAGCTCTAAACTTAATAGAATTGTGAAGATTGAGGGGTTAAAGTAATGAGTTCCTCAACAGTTCACCTCTTACTGCCAAGTATTCATTAAGCTTGTACTGGACGTCTTAGACAGTCACCTCTAAAGTCTCTGACTTTCTGGTGAGGATACAGTCAATCTTCGCTGTAATGTCCTCAAAAGTTCTATCTCTGAAATGTGCTTTCATTAGATTGTTCTACAAATCACCCCTTTAAGACCAATTCTAAATATGCTTTCTGAACTGTAGAGTGATTAGTGCTGAATGCAGTACTTTGGGTGAGGTCCTAACGAAATACACTGTATTTCCTTAACAATAATTGAGTTGAAGGCTTTAATATGAGGGTTTTTTTATTATTAAAATAACTCTCATATCTCTCTCCAGGTCAATATGCTGTAGTACCTTCCCATTAAGCAGATATTATGTCCTTTTATTACATTCTCCGAGACTCATTATTCTGCATTTATCTGCATTGAATTTGCTATCTATTAGCTCAAGTACTTAAATGATCTAAATCCTTCCCTACCTGACTGTATTGTTTCTCACGGATGACCTTTCCTCCCAATTTAGTATCATCTGCACACCAGAAATTTTTAGTTTAAATAATATGCTCTGAGTCATTTAAGGTACTGAAAAAAGATGTGGTTCCAACATTGATCCCTGCAGTGCCCCTGACACAAGTAACTTTGCTGCAGCTTAAAATCATAACTCAAAATGTGCGATCTCACCAGCTGAAGTTTAACAATATGGCATTCTCACTTTGAATGAAAGGTAAAGTTTTGCTTAATATGTAGCTATTTTTTTCTAAAGAGTCGTCTGTCTTTCTTGAAAACAGATGGTTAATGCTTCTGAAAGGCTTCAGGTCATGCCTAACACTATGGCTCCAAAAAACCTAGTGCTTGCTGGTTTCATGCACCTCAATCCAGGGCAGGTGAGATCCAGTCACTCCTGCCACCTAAGCTGCCTTTGTACAACAACATGTTTAAGCTGCCACAAAAACTTTGTCACTGCATTGCCTGAATGTATCCATGCTTCTTCTGAAGACTCATTTGTAACTCATTTGGGATTGTCTTTGAGAGCAAGCTGAATGAAGGATAATACCTGCCCAGCTCACTGCTGCACATGGTCAGTGTTGGTCTGATAGGATTCAAATCTCACTCCTTTGCACAGGGTGGATGTGCCAGGATAGCAACAGAAGGAATATAATGCTAGGATGAAAGCTAGAATGCTGACAGTGTAGTCAGTAATCTATACAAGTACCTATGAGGAAGAACATGGCTGGGGGTTTCACGCTGCTTTAGTTTTAGCACCTGATTGAGATACTTAAAGATGAGCAGCCTCTGACTTCCCAGATGGCTTTCTGAAGGGGGACATGGGCCCTTTCAGAAGGCAACAGTGGCATTGGCACACATCATCCTGACTGTATATATTCCTAAACTTCCCAAATTAAGCAGAGTAAGATATTGAATTTAAGTCAACATAATCTTCATCTTTTTCTATATTATTTGGGAAGATAAATGTGGATATTGGTGCAGTGCAGGCAGGCATTGACAGTGTGCCGGTGAAGACTACCGCAAAACCAAGGTACTTTGAAAGATGATGTTGTCTGTCAGAAACCAATTTAGCTGTATTGAACTCTGTGTTTTCATAGCTAGAGCTCCCTAGAAAGAGAGCTTACCTAGGCAGCTCTATGCTGCAGTTTTCAGTAGAGAACTATTGAAAGCTTCTGCCTTGTGATTTGGCACAGTAAGTTCATCAGAATGGGTGAGAAGATGTGCTAATACGCAGCTTTACAGATAGAAAAAATGATATTTCAGAGAACTGGGGTTTAAGGGTCACTCAAGGATTTTTGGCAGATAGCATGTCAGTGCCTTGCTTGAAAACCCACCATGCCCCACCAGGGTGGTCAGATGGATTCTTTCCCCCTGTGTGCTGAGACTTTCATTTTCTGCTGTAACTCACTGTCTCAAAGCTCACTTCTTAGCTGTCCTTAACTCTCTTCTGCTTGTATTCTAAGTATTCTACATTATTCTAAGGGGCCAAGCTGTGCCTAATGCTTTTCTTACCCCTGGGTATAGGTTATTACTCACAGCAATGTGTGTTCACCATGGCTGTGAGTTACAGCCCTCTCTGGGGACAAACAGGTGTATACACAGCCAAGGTTTACATTTTCCTTGAAAAGGAGGGGGAAAGAGGTGCTGATGAGAAAATCAACACAAATACTTCATGAGCCATATTTTACTTTAATAATTGAAATGTGTCTCAGCTCCAAAACTTGTACTGATATTTTCCACTTACTGTATTTTTTCTTCCTGATGAAAAATAGGTTGCTATGACTGAGCAGATTTTCTTTTTCCTACCAGCAGAAAAAGAACCAATTGTGTATGCACAATTTTCAGTTATTTAAATTCCATTGCCCCAAAAAGTGATTATTTTTTTTCCCTACGAGGCGTTCCAAGAAATTTCATGCAGTCAAGGAAGGCTTAGCTACTTCTTTCTTTGGCTTTTTCACATTTCTCTGTTCCCCCAGGATGTTCTATGATGATTATTTCTTTCTGTCTTTATTTTCTTTCTCCTTCCTTCCTTTTTTCCTTTTTATTCTTTTTTGTTATTTTTTTAGAATTCATTTCCCTGAGGGGAGTTGCAACAGTATTGCTGAAGATGCTGAATGTAGTGAGGAAAAATCATCAGTATTTGATGGCGTCACAGTCCTAGCATGTTGGTTAATCTGTTATCTCACTTATATAGCATGAAGCAATGAGAAAACATACACCAGAAATCTGTATGTTTGTGTGTGATTTTATTAACTTAAAAGCTGATTCCATCTCTTTTGTGCAAATACTATCAGACTTATTTAGATGAAAGAAAAGAAAAGTGCTAATAGGTCTCACGGGACAGATATTTAGAGCCTTTTGACATCTCAGTATTTCAAATATATAATATTTTGAAAACTCTTAATCCTGAATTTATAAAGCTGTAGGGAATGAAATCGTTCATTCATTCACAACATAGGTCATAGATACCAGTGATAGCACCCTAGGATATTTTGAAATGAGGAGGGTCCACCCATACAGATGATTGGATATTTTTTATTTCATGTCAGCTTACAGTCTCATTCTTCTTTTGAGACTGTATGAAAGAGGACATCTTTCATTCAGTTTTCTGACACAGAGTTAGTGGAAGTAATAAACTTACTTCATTTAAAGAACTTTGAAGGTATAATACAGCAGCAGTTTTCAGGAGGTTAATTGCTACTGATACTTTTCACAGACATTCAACAGCAGCTAAGCTTCTTCCCTGTTATAATCACTTTTAGTCACTCA
Source organism: Todiramphus chloris collaris (assembly GCA_025345505.1). Classification (NCBI taxonomy): domain Eukaryota; kingdom Metazoa; phylum Chordata; class Aves; order Coraciiformes; family Alcedinidae; genus Todiramphus; species Todiramphus chloris. The sequence continues at coordinate 3,738,862 of JANVCC010010235.1, forward strand.
TACTCACAGCCCTGTAGCTCATCGTCTTTCTCTCTTCCTTCTTTCATGTGGAAACATATAGAGTGAGTTCAGCCTTCTTGATTAAAAAAAAAAAAAAAAAAAATTAGAAGAACCTGAAAAAATCTGAAAACTTCAGAATGGGTTTTTCTGAGGTTTTGGTTGTTTTAGTAAGACTAAGAAGGGAAGCAGATAGATATTCAGACCAGTACTTTGTACTTCTTATTTCCTAGTTTTCCTTCCAAATGACTCCTGTTATTTATTTTCATTTGGTTGGTTGGTTTTGTTTTGTTTTGGTTTTGGTTGTTTTGGTTGTTGTGTTCCTTGCATTTGGTGGAGGTTTAGGTTCAGGATACTTCTGTCTTATCACTAGATCAACTGAGGAAATGGACAGCTTGTATATCTCTGGATGTTTAGACTCGATAATCTCCAGACTTCCCTTCCAACATCTACCATTCCATGATTCTATGATTAACTGAACTTCACTTTCATACACTTTAAACTGCAGTTACCAGAGACCTGAATCTTGGTTTGAGCTCTTACAGAATAAATCTTGGTGCCAGAAGGCAATAGGAGTCAGCCTTCTGAGATTTACAGATAAAGATGGGGGGGGGGGGGGGGGGGGGGGGGGGGGGGGGGGGGAAAGGTAAAAATTTTTTTTTTTTTTTTTTCCTCTACCGGGGGGGGGGGGAGGGGGGCGGGGAACAAACCAAAAAACTCTCACCTTTTTCTTTTTTCTCAAAAATGGGTCTTGTTCTTCCACTGATACTGTGATGAAACACTTGACTGAAATGTCAAATTCCACCAAAATGTCACTTTAAATGCCTGTCTGGTTGAATGCCCGCCTAAGTATATCAAGAAGACATTTAGGTGCCTAGACACATATGTACCTGTCCTTAGACACCAAAATTTTGTGAATTGCATCTTGCTGATTAAGGGAGACTGAAGAGATATAAAATGGTTAAGTATCTTTCTGTATCTGACTTTGACATTGAGTTCCTTTAAATTTTACTTTGGGGAGGGGGGATTCTCTCCCTCTTCACATGAAACTAACATCCTGCAATCTATAAACAAGTGCAATGAATATTATTTACTCACTGTCTTTTTTTACAGTGTAGGAAGACCAGATCTGGTCTGATAATTTAATAGATTCAGTATGATTTTAATTGGTTGAGGTGTTGATTTTAATCCTCTTGTGAAGTATCTTGCTGCAGAGAATGGGAATCTTAACATGATCTGAGCTGAGATGAAGATAGAGGTCTTTTTAATTTGTTTGTTTGATTGTTTCATCCTGAGATTAATCTGTATCTGCACCTAATGGATGCAAAATGGTCCTAACTCATGGAATAAAATTGTGTGATTTTTCTTACTTACAGACAGCATTTATGTATTCTGTTGGGCTATATGGACAGTAATTCAGAATCACCACAGTCTTCCATGTAGAGGGAATGCATGGTTTGTAACCTGTGTTTTCCCCTCCTTAAAACACACAGAAAGTCATTGGATTACCTACAGCTTACAGGACCATTTGTGGCATTATAAGCAAGTAGCATGATGTGTGGAGAGACAAAACCCAACCAATCAAATAAATAAAATAATCTTCCTTTCAGTATGATTTTTCACTTCTGAAACCTCTGAACTGAGGAGAAGGAGAATGACTTTTGTAGAATAACTGTTATGAACACCAGGTCATACTGTTAAATAGATAGATGATAGATAGATAGATAGATAGATAGATAGATAGATAGATAGATAGATAGATAGATGAACAATGTGTTGTGATGATATAGAAAAGAAGTAGTCATTTGTGAGACAGGATCCAGTAGAGATTTGGAGTTTTGATGGGCTGAAGAATTTAAAATTGCATGAATACATATATGCATATAGAGGACAAGAGGGAGGGTCCAAAGCTAAACTGAAACATTTCTAGCTTCTGATGCTGACAGCCTGTTGGTACAGGTAGGTAAGATCTTCTTCTGATGAAACTATGGAGACATTAGAGAACCAGAAGTTTCAAGGAAAAGATTCATTCCTGAAAGCACAGTCAGCACACACGCAACAGGGTGGCAAGCCGCTGTGTGAAGGACTACATTATCTCTGTGACACTGAAGAACATCTCCTACCCCACGAAGCATCTGTAAAGATTTTATTACTTTGATGTCAATTGACAATTCCAACATGACATAAAGCAGATGCCTATCAAAATTTGTCTCCCATTTCCATCTTATATTTATTCATTGCTTTACCTCTGTTTAGAACACATATCTCTGTTTGTAGAAACACTAGTTTCAAGCTCATCACCAGAAAAAAAAAAATCTAGTAGACATTGACAGCCTTGGATCAGAAATTAAGATTTCCTGACAAAGAAAATTCTGTGCTTGTAAGTGCTGTGATATTAGAGAATTCCTGTAAACTGACAGGATTCTGGCACTTGAGCAGTTAAGTCAGCGCAACACAGGCTGAGTTACCCACCAAGGTAAAATGTAAAATAAAATGCATTGAAACACATCTCATCAGCACTCAGTATTATTTATGGAGAGTGCCTGGGCACTCCAGTGGGTAATACTTCTGTTGTTTGTTTAAGTAAAATAACTAATTTGTCTCTTTAATAAGAACTTTATAGATATCCTGTGAATTTGTATGTCAGCAGCACTTCGAAAAGATGTTGTGTGCATAGACAGACTGACTGAGAATAAACTACTGAGAGCTTTACTCTGTAGCTAGAAAGATGAACCTGAGGGTAAAATATTTCAGAACTATTCTGACAACAATGCAAGTTTATGAAATGCTTGTGTTGGGAGAAAAAAAGATTATAATAATACTCTGCACATGAGTTGCACTTTTCACCTGGGAAACCTAAAGTATTTTTCAGACATCAGCACTCCCTAGAGGAAGGTCTTGTGTTATTCTACAGATGGATGAACCAAAGTACAGGGGCATCTATCACCTTTCCAGCTTCCTCTGGAGTAAAGAAGACTGTTCTACTGGGCAGTAAATGATGCCCTAAGTTCTAAACTGACTTTTAAAAAGAAGGAGAAAGAAAGAGAGGGAGTGAAATAGAGAAAATGTCTTTTAAAGTTTCATCGAACTATCATAGTTGTTGTGGATCTGTTGCAATTTAGCAACGGTAAATTTTAATAGAAATGGTTGGATACTTTTGCCAGTGCTAACTTATTTGTATAACTTGATCTTGATTTTTTTCTAAATACTTAAAGGAATGTGCATCTTCTTCCTGCACTACTTTTCTTATTGTTGTGAGGGTATTTTCATTAATAAGTTATTTTTAAAGCACTATTTGCACATATATATTAGCAAAGCCAGGAATAGATGTCCTAATGTCTGGACAACTTTCTCCCTCCTAATACTACAGATAGGAGATAATTTGTTTTTATGCTACTATTAGTAGGAATTTTATTACTTTCAAATCATACAAGATCTTTACTTGGGAAACAAGAAAACTGCTAACCAGGTAAATGCTATTGATTCTTTAGATTTTATCATTCTGCCAATGATTTAGCAATATATTAGTTTATTAGAAGAAGACAACTGTAGATTGTAAGAGAAGATAAACCAGAAAATACAACCAGTAAAAAAATGACATGTTTTGCACTCATATTTCATGAGGTGGTTCTGGAAGTTCCATTCGCACAGACATTTAATCAGACTGATTAACGGGTATATAATCTGATACTACTAACTCTTTACCTTATTCCCATCTGATTTCATGGTTTGTTAGAAGGTTTGGTTTATGGACAAGATTATAACTATGGAAATTTTAAGATTTGAACTCCATATTATTTGAAATATTTAGATTTTTATTTGTTTATTGGCTTGCTTTTAAAAATGAATTAGTGCAGTGATGCACAGGAGAAGATCCACATCAAACAGAGCTTGGGTTGAAACCTATATACAAGGAACTGCTCCATAACTGCTGAAGTAATAAATCCAAGTGATGCCTAAGGAATTTTGATTCTCTAGGTTTGTAAACTCCCTAAATTAAGTAAACCCAGATCATCTAAGCCAAACACATCAGATAATATGACTGAGAAGAAATCATACGCTGCAAGGAGAGATATTCTTTACCTTGATCTTACCAGTTCAGAAGATTTAGTGGGTTCCTGATTTAAAACATTTTCTGTGGGGTCTCTTTGTTGTCACTTAGAAAGTCTCTGTATCATAATTTCTGAGATTTGCTTTCTAGGTTTGTTCCTTGCTTAGAAGAGGGATCTCACCTCTCTCTGAAGTCTCTCAGTCTGAAGTCATATAGCAGGTTCTCATCTGCCAGTTTCCCTGTCAACCTCTTCACCTCCAAGCATGTGCAAACACACCTGCATAGAGAACTATAGCCATGACTGAGAAAATAATGAGCAAATTTCCTTATGTGCTGTCAACGTGCCAGAATACTGTAGTGTACAGAGTATGTTCAGTTAGTCCAACAAATTGGGATGGATCAGAGTTGAGGGACATATGCTACACAGGCAGTCAGTGCATGCAGAAATATCACTAGAGTAGCTCAGAGGAGTTACTAATACTGTAGTTACTGTACTTACTTTCACAGACATGAAGTTTCTAAAAGAACAATAAAAGTGTTAAGAATTAATTACAAAATATTTTGTTGTAGTGGTTCCTTGCAAAAATGCATGAAGAGGATAATATTTTAACACAAAGACTAAGGAGAGTAAGGTCACATCTGTCTTAATGATGTAAGGATTTACAAAGGCAATATATTTGTATGAAACTTCCTTCCTCAGATTTGCGGTAGTACCAACTCAGTTGCACAAAAAATAGGGAAAGAGCCCTCTAAAGTTACAAACTTTTTATGGACCTATTTATGATGTGTCCCACTGAATTTAGATTTGTGATGAAACCTTAAGGTTTCAATATAGCTATTTTGTGTTTTTAATTGCAAACAGAAGCTTAGCTGGATCACATGCAGCATGCTGTCCCGTGAACTGAGGGTGTCCTTAGGGATGTGAGTCCCGGAGAATCCTAAGGAGCAAGATACCTCCGTGGGGACAGGGATGGGCCAAGACCAGGCCAGGATGTTGGCCTCTGTATGAACCTGGCTTGGTCAGGGTTCACTGCCAGGCTAGGCATGGCTTTGAGTAGCTGCAGACCAACATAGAATCATTTAGGTTGGAAAAGACCTTTAAGATGATACAGTCCAACCATTAACCCAGCACCGCAACTTCCACCACTAAGCCATGTCTCTCATCACCACATTTACATATTTTTTAAATATCTTCAGGGATGGCTGCTCAACCACTTCCCTGAGCAGCCTCTTCCAGTGCTGGACAACCCTTCTGTTGAAGACATTTTTCCTAATGTCTAACCTAAAGCTAGTACAACTTCAGGCCATTTTCTCTTGACCTAAAACATCTGATGGCCCACAAAATGGGGTTCTACACTGTGGGTAGAGACAGTAAGGGTGCCTCTGGGTCCTGACAGTGTGGATAACCTTTTTGTTGGTCAGAGTTTTTCCAGACTGGGACGAATCTCTAAATCTTTTTCAAGAGATACGGTGATCATCTATCCCCACTACACAGCTATAACTATGGTGCTTGTAAGTTAAGTCTTGTCTGAAGTTAAAAGAGGAAAAGTTATACAGAAAAGAAAGTGAAAATGTTTCAGAATCAGTATGTACCAATATATAACCATAGTTAAACTGCTTCATTTTCATGAGGTTTTACTTTGATTCATTTATCCATTTTTGATGCCAGTGAGGGAGAGCAAGAGTGGCTCCCTACTTTTCTCGCTCTGAAATTAAAAGGCAGTAAATTTTAAACCAATAAAAGCAAATGTTGTTTTGTTTTCTTTGCTTTTTTTTTTTTTTTTTAATGTAGCTGATAGTCAACCTGAATAATTCACTGTCAGACAGGGTCACTAAAGGCAACTGCAATATCAGGATTTTAGAAAAGGTCTGAGTAATTTTATGGCTAGTAATAACAGTTTTGCCATTACAGAAGCTAAAAAAATGTTGGAAAGGTCACCAGACTTCATGTTTCAGGGTTTGGATGATCATCTGTAGGGTCAGGACAAAACTGAGTGTTGCAGTGTGCACACCCATGCATACATATACATGCATACAGTATTTTCAGAATTAGTTACTACTAGTTTTTAGTGGGTGATGATATATTACCAGAGAAATGCAAAGTCTTAATTTTGAACTGGCTAGTAATTGTACTCGTCAGAGAAGGTTTCCCATGGTTTCCAGTTTTCGTAGGACGATGTACTTGGATACTTCACATTATGTCATGAATAAATATGTCATTCATATTTTACACATTATTCTGATTTTTTATATCAAGGTCCACCTGAGACAATTGACAGTGGACTTGACTTTGCTGGGTTTGGTCCCTCTTCTCCATCACGGGGCAGATTATTCTGATTTTTTATATCAAGGTCCAGCTGAGACAATTGACAGTCGACTTGACTTTGTTGGGTTTGGTCCCTCTTCTCCATCACGGGGCAGCTGCTGTCCTCTTGTTCCCTTCTCTGTCTAAAATGTGTCCTGAGTGCCTTGTCAGTGTACAGGCTCATGGTGTAGGAAGACCTTTCCTGACCCTGAAGAGGCCAGTACAAGAATAGCAGAGTTTTTTCACTTGACATGGTGCCTTACCAGAAAGACTCACCCAGCTAGGAACCATTTTGTTATTGTAATGTTGGCAGACTGTACTGTTAGCATTTCGTGCCTTAGAGATTGAAGGAAATCTGAGTATTGAGCTGAAAGGGAAGAGCCAAAGATTAATCTGACCAAATGAAACAGAAAAAAACTACCCAAGTCTGAAGATTCAGTGGAATCTCTTATAACTGGAAATGTTCATCCTCAGCAAGTGATCAAGTCTCTTGTAGTTTATGAAGGAAAATCCAGAATACAATGTTCTTCTGTAATCTAATATACATGAAGTGCTATGAACCATTTAAGACTGATTAGATGACTCACCTCATATTTGGTGGAGATACCTTAAGGTTATTACTCATACCTAAATTCATTACTTTCTACATGGGCTATAGCGATATGAATATGAAACTGTCAGACTTCAGGAAGCCAGTTATGACTTCTTAGAATTGTGAGCTTCTTGAATACCTCAGTCCTATTTTATGTGATATTTTACTGTCTTCCTACAGAATATCAAGAAAAGTTTGAGACTGAGATACTCAGTCTTACTGATCTCAGTGTCCTAGGAGGATGTTCACTTTTGCAGCCTGAGAAGCTTGTTCCTTTCAAAGAAGCTTATACCATGTTGCATGTTGTAACTGGCTGCAAAAGGAGGGAAAACTTTGTATAGCTTTTTACAGATGTCAACAAAAATTGAAGCATGGACATGACCAAAAAATGGAGGTACAAATGTAGACAAGATGTCTCTTTTACTTACTACTTGTTTATCAAAAGATGAGGATGTTTGAATTGAAAAACTCCAGTGAGTAGTCATCGTTTCTTAGTCCCAGACACGTTTGGACAGATGTGTTTCTGATGGGTTCACAGTATTGTAATTAATATAAAAGTAACTCAGTCATATTTAATAGCCTGTGATAAAGAAGAACTTGATCTAGACCACATAGTCATCCCTTCTTATCTTTATACAATGGCTTGTCTATGATTTTATCTATTAGTTCCATGCTCATAACAACCTTTTTGAAGTCATCATTCTTCACATATATACATGCATAGCACAGCATATATTTGATAGAAAGTGAGTATTGCAACAGGAGGAGAAAAGAGAAAACAGGAAAAGAACACCAAAACAATACAGATAGATCCTCTTCACATCATTTCACATACTCAAAGAAGGTGCTCAGGAGAAAGCACAAGAAAAGAAATGCAGCATAACAATCTGTGTAGGAAGGAATGGAATAACAATAAAATGTGTCTGTTAAAGAACTGGGGAAGACTCATAACTCACAAAGGACACTAAAATGACCGAGTAAGATGTTATCCTTTCTTGTTTTATTTCATTTTAAAGTAAGCGGTATTTATTACATTGATGAATCTGCAATGTTTCTTTGGACTGATTCACAAGTTGCATTTTGCTGTACGTAGAAAAGAAACTTACAGAAAAAAATTACCTTCTTCCTACTCTGTTTTCCTGTGATACCTTTGAACATAAGATTAGCTGAAACATCATAGGCATAATATCTTAGAAAGTAAAGGTGCTTTTTCTCAGTACAAAGCAGAGATATTGCTGGATGGCTGGGTCAAGGAAACTGAGAGTGTACTATCCATCTGACTAAACACAGCAGAGAATCAACATCTGAGTGAGACCTCCTTGTCCCTCTTAATTGTCAGTGGAGAGAAAATTAGACAAGGAAGGCAGCATTCCACCATTCTACCATTCCTAAAATCAGTGTCTTGTTTTGGTTTTGGGTTTTTTTTTTGGTTTGTTTTTTGTTTTGTTTTGTTTTGTTTTGTTTTGTTTTGTTTTGTTTTCCCCTAAATGAATTTGGCCATATGCATCAGCTATATAGATGTCTGCAGTTGGTTTAATCATATTTGGAATACAATACAATTTATATTCTATGCTGAATAATCATGTTGTGTGTGTGTCTGTATCAAATGTGTATTCTTTCCCATTCCCTTTCTGTCTGTTAACAATATCTTTTTATACAATTGGTTGATTTCATCCAAATTCAATGGAAAAATAAAGGTTTCAAAGATGTGCTGTCATGTGCTGCTACAATGTGCTTTATGCTGGGAAAACATACAGCTTGAAAAGACACTGTTGTCATACTCCCCTTAGTGAAATCCTCAGATGCTCATACTTTATTAAACGTCAGAGAATTCACATTGTGAAAGTAAGGGAGAGAGAAAGAAGAAAAGCTGGAAGCAGGTATTTATTAGCTCTGGTACTCTCTGAACTAATTATTTAAACATTGTGATTATCTTTGACCAGGTTTTAAAAGTGAAATATCTACACCCTTTTAAAAGAAGCCGCCAAACTCATAATTGACACGGAGATTTCAAAGATCCAGTTTCTAAAGAGAATGGGCCATCTTTTAAATTTGAAAGATGTGTCTTCTTGTCAGGATTGCAGCACTGATAACAAGGACTACTTTTTATTACATATCTTTTCTATAAACATAAAACTTAATTCTCCAGGACCATCTATCTGACATGTTTTCACTGTGAAGTGTGGTTTTTGAATGCAGAAGCACAGCAAAGGTCTTTTCACTTAAGAAAGAAAGAAAGAAAAATTCCCAGACTTGACATGCAATGTTTTCTGGGCTCTCTTAAATTATCTTATTAAAAGGAAATGCAACATGAAATAAAGCTCTTTGTTGTGTGTTCCTATATGGAATGTGTGCGTATCTGTCATATGTCATCAGGTGAACTACCTTGCTGCATAACTTGTACCTTAGAGCTTAAAGAACACATTCTATATGTTACCTATTAAAATTCATTACACCAAAATGAGGATCCAGCTCACAAACATAACATTTTTTAAGCCTATTCAAGGAAAATGCTATAGTCTAAGTTGCAATCAAATCTCTCAGAGGGATTAGGCAGACACCATTTTAATTTATCCATTCCAGAATTCGGTGCCAAGAGCGCTACAAAGATGAAAATAAAGAAACCGCCGACTGTGCATTTTTGTTGTTGGAGCTGCTGCGGCAGCAGTCTCAGAAAAAGGAGGGAACTGCTGTGCTACCTCGATCCCACACATACTGAAAGCCCCTAAGAAGCTAGATTCTCACATCCTTTTGCCAAATAACTGGATAGCAGCTGAAATCCACCAAGTGCAGCTTTGTATAAAGAAATGAAGAAAAATAAAAAGACAGAAAAAATAGCAGATGTTTGGAATAGTGACTGTACTGCAGATTACTCTAGTGTGGGGGGTCTAAAGAATGGAGGCAGCTATTTTTGGAGTGCCTTGCAAGAAGTAAATAATGATGTAGCTGTTGGTAAAGCACTACATGGGGTTCTATATTTGTAAATGCTTCCTTCTTCCTTGTAGACACAGATTGATTTTTTGCAAATGCAATGTTGAAGTTCAAATGGCAAAATGGAATTTGGAAGAATCTACCTTTAAGCAGTTCTGCTGAGATGAGCAGACAAAAGTGTCCTTGCTAGACACCTGCAGTTGTTAAAAGACTGAGACTCTGACTTGTCATCAGCTGTGATCCAATCCAGTATTTTGCATTTTTTTGTTGTTCTTGAATCCTCTGCAAAATAGTTGCAGTCTGCTTCCATTTTACTTGGATAATACATCACATCGACATGACATCCATTTTGCAGTTGCATGATTGATGTAAATCTACAGTAAAGAGCTGGGACTATGGTCATTAAAGTGTCCAAGAGCATGATAAAATTTATTTTGGGTGATGGCAAGGTATTTGGAAGCTACTGAGACAGCTGGCTTGTTATCGCTCTTTGGACTAGCCTTACTATGTTTAATGAATGGTAAGCTTGTTAAGGTGACACAAAATTGGTTATGCTACTTATTCAGTGCACCACAGTAACACTTTTCCACATGGGGAAACATATAATTACAACAAAAATGTCCATGATTAGCAACTTAAAGCCAGAAGCACAATTTGCATAAAAAATTATTTTCTTATGTCTGTCCAGTTTTGAAGGCAGCATTTAACAAAACACTTGCACATATCTATAACCTTAAGTGCAGAGGTAATCCCCTCTATTGAGTCCATGAGTATTCCTGTAGCCATTCATTTGATTGGATCTCCTCTGGAGATCAGAATTTCCATCTTATCCAACTGAAGTTAGGAATCTGGTTGTCTGTAAGTCATCTCTCTCTTAAAATAATCAGCTGAACTTTTGCCAAGGAAACCATAAGGTTTATATCTACAATTCCATGATCCTATAAATCTTTTTCATAATTAGGCAGGAATTAAGTAACTATGTTATATCAATATTTGCATGTGTTATCTATCATTGCCTTCCTACAATATTCGTTACCTTTCCAGAATATTAAATTTTGAAGCCTTATTGAAATACTGCTTTTTACAAGATGATTTTCTTTAGAAAATATTCAGTCACTACTCTATGTTCAGTTTCTGCATCTTACATGAAAAGTGTGTACGTATGATGTGTATGTATATCTATTTGCATACACACATATATTTATTTATGTTTATGTATATAAAGCTAAAAACATTCTAAAAGAATGCAAAGCTGAAAAAAAATTCCCCCAGTAACTTAAAAAATGCTGAGAGATGAAAATGACTTGAATAAAATGAAACTTGCAAAAGTGCAAGCAGCTGCCATCAGTGTTCTGCAATAATTCATATATTTTATTGTTCTGTTTTGTTTTTTCGATAATTAGTTGGTGGCAAAGGAATAATCATGTTGCATGAAACATTGTGAATTTAATTTCACAATGAAGTCTGTACACTGTACCTACTGTGAGTTAAAAGGACAAATAAAATCAGTTAAAGGGACAGACTCAAAAGGAATTTCAGATACACAATACACCTTGATATTTTCTATATCACAATGTTTATCTAAATTTTTGGTGTTTTAAAACCAGCAATGTAAAATCTTTATTTTTGTTTATTTAAATGTTAATTTTAAAGCTCCGTCTAACATTGCTTTTATGGGTGAAATGATCAGGGAATGAACTATCATTCTGAAGGAAATGTATTTTAGTATGACTCATGATCAAGTAATAAACAGTTTTATTGTTTTCAGTGGGACTATTCCCCTGCGTATTGAAGTTAAGTTCTTGTGTACATTTCCAGGTTCAGACCCTTCATTGCTCTGAAGGAGTAACTAGCATCCTGCTGATGGAAAAGAACTAGAAAAGAAAGAAATAAATCTCTTCTATTTACAGACAATAATGCAAAGACAAACAAAAAAGACATTCACACACAAGAGAACCACACGGCTCCTAGACGATAACTGTTAAGCTGAATCTTCACATTCTTTTCTTTTCCCATTGTGGCCTCGACTGTAACTTGGCCTGTCTATCTTGATGTCAACAACATTTTAAGTTACACCTATCAGCAGGCTGTTCTTATTGAGCTTCACAAATAAAGTGGTTCCAAAGTTGTGCTAAAACCCCACCAGCTTCTGAAGCACATTTGTTTTGTTAAGTGATGATGTATGCTTTGACGATAAGGATCTCACACCCTGGGAGGCAGCTTCAACAGACAGTTGTCATGGAGTTATTTTTTACGGATGGCTTGCTTGTTCAAGTTAAAATGTCATGTCTCTGTAGTTTTAAGGAAGGGCAGGGGGCACATGTCTGACCAATATGCTGCAGCAGGGTGGAAGTCTCATTTGCCTGAAGCCTGAGGTGCATGCTGTTAACTCTTCAAATGTCACTGTAGCCTCCAAGAGGTAGGTAATTCTTGTGTGTTTACTGTGCACAGTCTAGAGTGGAGTCATCTCTTAGTCATTTCTCTCTTTACAGAGTTTGGGTGGTTTCCTTAGGCATTTCTTATTCTGGCAGATGAACACTGGCTTAGAAACTTGTCAGTTCTTTTCTCAAACAAAGGGCTACATGCATATTACACTCTTCACCAAAAAACAAGGTTAAGAAGATGTTCACAGTAGTATTTTTTATCATGCTTGTTTCCAATTCTACTCATAATCACACTTGGACATAATTTTGTTTTAAGCATAATTTAGTTTTACACATAAATGTAAACCAAATTGAAGAAGAGCTGTCACTGTTTGCAGGTGCAAAATTCATGATGATGGGTGCCAAAGTCACTATCTCTTTTTGGAGATTCTTTGCTCAGGTTGGTTGACACGTCCCATGTAAATCCAAAATGGTTTTCCTCTGACTTACAGGTAGTCAGTTCAGTGTAATGACCCATCAACAACTCATCAGCTTAGAAAGAATAGATGACTCGATTTTGATCTTTGTTATAAGGACTTCCATGCATAACCTGATTAGGTCAATATCAGGAGGAAAAAGAAAGTGGTTGTGGGAGGGGAGATGAGGAAAAAAAAGAAAGAAGCATGAACCAATCATTCTTGTTCTTCTTAAAACCTTCCTGGTGACTTACAGAATCATAGAATGGTTTGCATTGGAAAGGATCATTAAGGTTCACCTAGTCCATCTCCTCTGCAGAGTAGGGCACCTTCTACTAGAGCAGGTTTCTCAAAGCCACATCCAACATGGTCTTGAACAATCAAAGACGGTCATCCACAACTCCTTTGAGCAGCCTATTCCAATGTCTCACCACCCTCATAATAATAATAATTCTTCCTTATATCCAATCTAAAAATACCCTCTTTCAATTTAAAAGCATACTCCTCATCCTGTTGATACAGGTCCTGGTAAAAAAGTCTCTCTCCATCCTTCTTATAAGTCTTTGATGTAAATATTGAAGGCCTGCAATAACGAGGATAAATGACCCTAACTTTTTCAGACTTTTCTCACAGGAGAGAAGTGTTCCAGCCCTCTGGTCATTTTTGTGACCTTCTCTGTACCTGCTCCAACAGGTTCACATCCTTCTTGTGCAGGGGACCACATAGCTGTAATACAACAGTATTTAGATACTTAACAGTGCAAAGAGGTGTCACCTTTCATTTTCCAAAGCACTTGAGCACAAATAGATTCAAACCAACAGTTAGACAGCTGAGCACAGTGGAAGGTCTCGCCAAAACCTGCTTAGTTTGGACACCAAGACAGATTCTGCCCTGAAATTCCAGAAACACAAAACTTGATGGAACTCTACAGAAGTCTACAGAAAGAAGCTGACTAATTCCTACCCAGAAGAAGGTTGCTCCTTTCTTTTACAGATTAGTACTTTAAACACAGTTCCCCTTATATTAACTCTGTATATAAAAATGCTTGGCTTACATCACTTCTTTGAGTACTATACAGATCTTCCTATTAAAACAAATAATTGATACATCTAACTGATTTCAGCAGGGAAGAAAGGAGTAGGTGGTCTCATTAAGAACCCTTGTTTCACAACTAAAGCATTTTTCATTGTCTTTACACAGTGATATAAATGACCTTTGCCATGGAATTAATGAATGTATAAATCTTTCATAATATATTTTAATCCTGCTGGTAGTAATCTTTTTTATAAAACAAAACAAAATAAAACAAAACAAAACAAAAAGGTTTGCAAAGAAATCTATTATTAAAAACATCCTTGCACTTTAATGTAAAAGAATTTGTTTTAAAAAAAATATTTTATTCTCCATATTACATGTAGTAATGGAAGCAAATATTTTCTTTCTTAATTTTAATTATCCAAACAGCTGTCAATCTCCTTGTGCAATATAGTGGTTTATCTTCAAATGAAGAAATTATACTGACTTTTCACTTATATGGACCACCCCCTAAAAAATAAAATCAGAAGGTTCCATAGTCTTAAAATTGTTTTGTCTTGAAAGTTGCAAGAGTTGCATGTGTTTGAGCATTTTTGTTTATGTTTTTTTTTCAGTCTGCATATCTAATTTACACCAAACATGAAGTACTGTCCTGGCTAAGATTCCTGGAGGACTCTGATCTACAGCTTTGTACTCTAAACAAAGCTAGCAGTCTTAGACCAGCAGTGATGCCTCATCTCTTATTTACTGTAACATTCACTTAAGAAATGAGTGGTCTGATATACGAATTTTTTTTTTTTTTTTTTTTTCTTCCCATATGACTTAATTCAAGCTTATATCTCTAATCTCCTTCGTGATTTGGTTCTTCATTCTTTTGTTTCTTTGTTTTTTCAGTCATTTTGTGAAGCAGTGTCAAAAGGAAAGCCAAATTTCTTGGGTCAGAGACAGAGTATGTCTAGGCAATGTGAAGCTTAGGATACTTGAGTAGAATATCATGGATTCTGATTACTGCATGAAGGTCTGTTTATCTAAAGACTAGTGGGCTGTGTGTTTCCTAGATGTGTACTACACCTAATTCACTACATTGATCATGATCTCAGAATTAGTACTTCATATGGGCATCAATTGCCCTCAATACACATAAGTCTGAGAAAACTGAATCTTGGTTCTTGAGCACACAGAACTAGCCAGAAGGGAAAGACTGAAGATAATGAATAGTCTGCAGTCTCTTTCCTCAGTTTCCATGATGAGCAGTTGAGGAACACATAGCCTGTTACAGTGAAAATCCCTGCTCTTAAAAAAGTTAGGAGCACAAGAAGGAGATGATGCAATTGCCCCACCTTTTACAGAATAATCTCACAGACAGAATCCAGGGACTCAAGTTTAAACCCTATGATGTAATATAAGAATTGAGCTTACCTAAGCAACTGTTGATTGGTCCAGGATAAGCAGAAAGATGTAGCAAACCCTATCTCACCTAAATTAGTCAGAGGTGAACTCCATTTTCTATGTTTCATCAACAGTGCTGTTCAAGATTTTTTGTGCCCAGAGAAGTATGTCTCCCGATTTCCAGGGTAAACATGAACTATTTTAGATGAAGAATGGGTTAGAAAGGTGATATCTTCTCATGTCTTTGAAATTTTGTCACTGAAGAGCAGATAGTTTATAAAATGAGGGAAAAACTATTACTCTTTAGCAATGTTAGTCTGTAGTTAGAATACTTACCTGGTAGGGATTAATTTACAGTTCGGAAACATGGTAATTTATTAATCAACTATCTTATTTATTGCTAGCTATATAAAGTATTGTTTACTTTCTCTTGTTTCTTTCTCAGATATCTTGTTTTCACTGCTGTTCTTTCATTTTTTATCATCTCTCCTGCTTGTTCAATAATATTTTATTTTAAAATGAGCCAAAATACTTAAAACATGCCCTGTTTTGAGTTAGAACAGAACTAATTCTGTTTGGGGATTTTACTTTTTGAATAACCCTTTCTAACTACCTGCACTTTTTTGAAGTTAATGACATATTTTAGCAGACTGTCTGCTTCAAGCAGTGATGTTTAGAGTTAGTACCAAGGATTGGTGTGCACACTAAGGTCGCTGTTAAATCTTGTGCACCGTGTTGGGTGTGCAGAAAGTAAAAGGCAGCACCTGTAAGAAGGAGAAGCATCAGCTAGGGCAGGTGACCATAAACTGACCAACAACGGATTCCAGCCCATATACGTCATATTTTGTATAAAGGTTAGGGATCATGAGGGTCAAGCCCATTCTTCAATGACTGGCATCCAAAGGGGATTCTGTCTGTTCTGCCTTTGATCCTGATCTGTGTGTTCTAGTTCCTGAATCCAGTTCCCATCTGCTGATGGGCCCAGCCTTGGACTTCCCCAAGCCTACTCCACAGTATCAGTGGTGACTGTGACATAACTGCCATTGAGGCAATTGGCTTTGATATTGGTTTTATATGTATTTGTATGTATTTGTATGTATTTGAATGTATTTGTATATATTCCATTTATTTGTATTGTTTTCATTAAAGCTGATTTAGTTTTCTTTTCTAACCCTTAAGTCTCTCTCTCTTAGTCCCTTTCTCTTCTCATCTGGGAAGGGAGAGGGGTTAACACAGAATGTCTGTTATAGGTCTAGTGGATGGCCCTGACCCCTAAACCTTGACAGAACCAGATGTATACTATCTTATCTCTACCCAACCTTGCTACATATGATACTATGCCTGCTTTTGCTGCTCTCTTTTTATTTATGTGACTGAAGAGCTTTTTTGTTATTTGTTTTAATATACTTTGAAAGGCCTAACTCAGCTTGGCTGTTGGCAATTCTTGCATTATTTCTAGTCTTTGTGACCTCTAAGGTGTACCTTTATTTGCTGATCAATCTTTTTTCCCCTCAATTTCTCGTAGGCTTTATGCTTACTCTTAATGTCCTTTTCGAAGTAGCTATACATCCAAATACATTTGGAAACCTTTCCTGAAAGTTTTCTTCTCACTTGCTTGATGTGCAAGTTTCAGATAACTTTTCACTGCTGACTTAAAGAGTTTGGAGGAAACTGTCACACTGCAAGCCCCTGAACTCTTTGCTTCCATTGACTTCACTTGCTTGTTCATTTAATTTGTCAAAGTTTTCCCTTTTGAAATTGAGTAAACCAGCTGAAGGCCTGGTTTTGCTTATTTTCCATTTAATTCATATTCAATCAATTTATGACTGCTGACTTCAAGGGTATTTCAATATTATTATTATTTTCAGTAAGTGCACAAGATTAGAGAACTGTTTTGCAGGCTAGTTGAAGCAGAAACATTAATTCCAGCTGGGCATCTGGAAATCACTGTCATGTCTTTTATGTAGGTGGAGATCAGCACTACTTCATGTGTTTGTCAAATGTTTGTATTTGTGGAAATCACTAATACTATTTATTGTACAAATTCCACAAAGTCATGGTGTGTAGGTGGTATATATGTATTTGTGATACTGCTGGTTGATTACAAATAGAAACACAGAATGATGTTTTTAGGATGATCTGGATGTTCCATTCATGATTTGAAGTTTATGTTGTATATGTGCATATTTAATATTCAATATAGTGAGAATAAATAGTGTTTCATTTAACGTTACATGGTGTAAATGTGCAAGAATTCAGAGGTGTTATGTCCCTGACCCAGCACTACATTACATATATTTATAAGTCTCTGCCTTGACATTTTTATGCAGATTTTTCTATGTTAATGTTGACATTATATGGATTACCATTACTGGTATGTAGTGAAGAGAGAAGGACTATAATTTGATGCACTGTGGTCTATTACGGTCTTGAGACTGCATGTCCACACTGTGTTTGTACTGTCACTGGAGTCTGTGCCAGCTCCAAAAAGGTATGCTGCACACATACACAGAGCTCTGTTTTGGAGGACCTTGCATCCACCCACCTTGCAAGGGAAAAGCTTTGAATGGTGTCCTGCTGTGTGACCTTGGCTTTGGTTACATTGAGAGGGAAATAATTTTACCTACACTGACAGGGTACTAGTGTCCGGTCGGTAAGACTCCCAGTATAGATGCAAGGCAAACTCACATCAAAAACCATCTCTCCTTTGCACTTAACCATTAATGTAGTCATATCAAATGAGTTTGTTTTCCCAGTCATATTCTCCAGTAAGGTGGGATTCATGTAGATGCTGATGTTTTCATTGTACATGTACACACCTGAGACAAACATCTGAAATTCTTGTTACAGTCTGTGGAAGGAATGAGGCATTTTTTTAAAGGTCATCATGTATCTTGTCTTAAAAGAGATATTTTACAGAAGTATGTTATTCTCAAAGTGCCTATTTCTTTCTATTGTCTGTGGAAAGAACTTATTGTGACTGGTTCTGATGGTGACACTTACTTTGCAGATATCTGAAATTAGTTGTTATAAGCCCTTTTCTTCACTTTTAACTTCTTTTTTTCATACTACTTGTACCTTTAGTTTGCTGCCATGCTTATGTCCACTTACATCTCTAGCTCTAAGAAATATTCTAACTTAAATAACTATTTAAACATAACATATGCACTGAAACTTCTGCAGAAAGTAATTTTCCCAGTCACCTTTGCTGTTGCTGTGTTCATTACTATTTCAGACACCATTACCATTTTTCTTTATTGTCTATATTTTCAGATGCAGAAGAATGCCAACAAACAGTATTCATCTTACAGAGACCCATAAAAAAATAAACCAACAAAACAAGCCCTAAAACAACAACAAAAATACCTCCAAACCTCATTTTATCAGACTTTGTTGATTCCCTTCAGCCCTGCTAGTTTGATTTTTCTAAGACTGTTGCTCAGGTTCAGACTATATTTAAGCTTATGGTTCAACTGTCCATGAGTTGGTTGAGAAGTTAAACTCAGCTTGAAGTTGCAAGGCTTCTGTCTGCTGACTGCATGCAGCCCCAGACACAAGCTTTGCAAGACAAAACCCCAAAGCAGCTAGACTACCTAGTCTCAGACAAAAAGGAACATACCTGCAAGGCAAAAAGGATTTATTTTTTTCTCACCGAGGAATGGGTTGAACATTTAATGTTTGGTCCCTGTTGGCATTTGACTGCAGTTTTCCTCTTCAAGAAGTGTGTGCAGCACCAGACCTGTTACTATGTCACCTGGCATGCTGTTAACTTTTCCACTTTTATGGCAATAAGTCAGAGCACAAGTGAATTTTTACCACCTAAAATGAGAAAATTTCTAATAAATTGGAATGAAGGAGTCTTCCAAATTACACTTTTATTTTCTCTTACTATAGATCCTTTCTTTTCATATCTTGTTCAGCTGGAAAAGATTTGTGGGGAGTTCAGGTTAAAATTGCATATCACAAAAGTCAGCCTTTAAGTGTGGAGTTTTGTTTGGGTGCTATCTCCAAGTTCTTATTGCATTACCTGACTGGGGAAAACCGGCAAAACAATTTTAATTGATCCCAATGCAATCAAGGGATCAGTCAAGCACTGATACAATAGAGAATATGTTGTAACACTGGTGGTTCAACATGTCTCCCCTAAAGTAATCATATCTGTCAGAAAAGAGGCATTAGTGTAAAAAAATAGTAAATTCTCTTATTCCAACAAATAGGGGAGTGTAAGGTTTGACAAAAAATTCAGAAGTGAAATTGGAAATCTAGAAAAAACAAACAAATGAACAGAAGATAAATAATTAGACTAAAATGAATATATATGGTAGTGTTTTTAATTTGGAAAGATTAGTCTGTTCATTGACGTCTTTATGAAAATGCATGCATTAAAGAAATATGGAAAATTCTCTTGGATGAGCTCAAATGAAATTTCCATTCTTTCAGGACACTTTTAGACTCATGCATCATCACACCTCCATAAACATTATAGCTTCAGTGACACAATATGGCTATTTACCACTGAATCAACAAAGAACTGAACTTTCTCGTTCCTTCATTTCTGATTCCTCCCCAGCCATTTTGTCTTTCTTTGTGCGTGTTTGCTTTTTCTTTGGTTTTCACCTGAATTTGAGATCTACTGTATAGCATGGTCATCAACATGATGAGAGGAGACAGCCTGTCTAGCTTTACCCAGTCTTAAAAAGACTGGTAAAGAAAAAAGGCTTTACTAGATAAGCCAGATGACATCCTAGACCTGGGAAGTGAGCCAGGGTCCAGAGCAACATCTGCTGTGGCCAGGCTGCCAGCCCAAAGCATCCATCTGTGACTGACCAGTCGCCTTGGAGCCTGAGAACACCAACAAGCACTTTATTTCCCCTACCTTTACCATCCCCTCATTTTTTTTCCCCACTGCTGTCTAGTGTTTTGACAAAAGCAAGGGACATGACCGTAGTTCACAACTCAGAATTAAATGTCAAAGCAGTCCTTTCCTCCTCACCAAGAGGGAGTACTTGACAAAATAAGAGACTCTCATGTTATCCTTTATTCTAAATAAAGGAATCTGTCACATTTTGACTGCATATGCTTTTCATATCCACTCAATTTTGGTATAAGATTTGTTTTCATTCTTTGCGTGTTTGTGGTTAATTCATCCTATTCAGGGACAGCTGTAGCATGGATTGAAATAAGGAGGTTGTCTCAATGTGTCTTTGAAAACAGTGTTGCATGATAGGGTTACCATCTGCTATACTAAGCAGCACCAGTATAGAAGATCTAAAGCCCCGATTTCCAACTGGTAAATAAACACTTGCTATTCAGACTGTATCTAAAAATTGGGATGAATTTTTTAACATATTTTCCATCAGCTGAAATCCGTGTGTCTTGCTTGACTGTTTCTGTGACAGAAGCATTTTAAGATATTTTTCTGTTTTGAGCTAATTTATTCAATCTAAACTAGAAAAATATAAGAAGTCATCACAAAATTCTCTGTCATATGTTTTTATGACAAAAAATGCATAAACGGGGTTTTATCCCTTGGGGAATGTATGTGGAGTATATATCATGAGATGAAAAGGAAGATGGAATGTGGGTAGAAGTGGAATAACTTGGTTATGACTTTGATCCACTGAGAATTTCCTTATATAATAACAGTCTTTTGTTTTAGTTTTTGTTTTGAATTCCGCTCCTTACGTGCATTTTATTTAAGCTTGAATACATGCTGAGAGGACATCTGGATGTGCACTGTCCCCCTCTCTACCCATTTTTTTGCAAGGAGGAGGTTAAATCATAGACGAAGACACATCACTCTTCAATATGGACAATCAGGGGAACAGGACTGTGGGACAAAGCACAAAAAGTTCTTGAACCATCATGTGGATTCAGCCTTACCATCTAGTCAGGCTGCCTGCCACAACAAGGACCAGGGAGATAGAACTGTCGAACTATCACTTAAATACAGCCCCAGTCAAGAGGTATCTTGTGGAGAGCCCAGGTAAGATGTGAATCCATTCCTGATAGTACTTGAAAGCTTGATCCAGGATGCCCTGAAGCCAATATAAGTACAGAAATTGTTTTTAGGGGATGCTTGAAGGGGCATGAACTCCCCACACTGAAATAAATGGAATTGAATCAGTTACAGGAACTTGAGGACCAAGAGGAGACACTCCTAAAGGTCCTGAAAAGTATTAATCAAAAAGGAGGGGACAGGAGGGCAGGAACTGGATGGCAGATATTTGCTTGCTCTGAAGAATAAAAGTAGCAATCACAAAAATCGATAGTGAGCCTTATTAAAGGTGAACTAGGTGCTTTCACTCTGAGGTTTTGTTTGGTTGTATTAGGCTTAGATACCTCACAGGTCAGATATTTCAGACCCAGAATCTCTAGAGATCCCATCCTTGTATTGCAAAGCATTTCCTCCAGAAATCTGCTACTCTTTCAAACGTACTTTCTAGTTCTGAGTTGGAGGTGAGAAAACATGAAGAGAGGGAAAGAAAAGGGGAAGAAATGGGCAAGAAAAGGAAAGAGAGAAAGAGAGATCAAAGACAAAATGGAAGAACAGAGTCAGAGAAGTGCAGGAACTGAATGAACTCAACATGGACCAATAGGATCAAAGTTGAGGGAACTTTATTCACATTTTTGCCAGGGTTATGTATGATTTTTCTTCCTGTACACACCCTACCATTAACAGCTATTGGTTAACTACTCTAAACACACACTGTTCACACATCCTAAACTAATACATCATTGATTATCCCATACCATCTCCATCACCACCCCTTATCCTGGTTATCTTCTACTTTCTTCTTCTTTATCTTCTTGCTTCACTGCTTTGTGCTTCCTCCCTTGCCATTCTCAAGCATACCTCGAGGTCTTCGTCTGCAGCCCAATTTATTCCCACACAGTCTTGCTGAAAACAGGCGTGCCTGTTTTCCTCCAGGAATAATCCTACAGAGAAGGAATCAGGGAGGGAAGGAAGAAAGGAAATGGAGGAAGGCAAGGGTCTCCTTGTTGCATGGCAGTGTGTCTCAATTTTGATTTTCAGGTCATTCAATTTTTGTCTTGGACCATGTGCTCCTGAACAACCTGTACAATTTCCCTAAGGTGAAAACCTCCTCCTAGAGAGCTGCAGCAAATATTATCCCAGGGTCTCAAATATGCCAATAAGAGAACAAATAATATTTGTTCATAATAGTGTTCAGTGCAAACCATGACTGATTAGTGTTATGTGTGACATCAACAAAGACAGTAATCAAGGTTACTTTAGCATTGATTTTTTACAGAGGTGAAGCCTCTTTGATGTATTACTCCATCAACACCTTCAGAGCCAAACTTTGCACATGAAATTAATCCCAATTAATTAGAACATTTGTAGATAGTGCTGGGCTCTTTTATGTTGCAAAATAAATATTAATTCAGTGGCATTTTTTTTTCACCTTGTGTATCTTGTGGGGCTAGGAAGGGAAAAAGAACCCTATTGATCAGTGCACTGAAATATATTAGAAAGTTTCAGCATCTGAGGCTTTCTGAGGGGCTGCTTGCCTGGAAATCAGCTCAAGACCTAATAGAGAAATTTGGGAAACTAGACACAAACTGTACTAACTTTACTGGTACATATAGCCATGGAATAAATTATTGTTTCCAATATATGAAAGAAGATACAGTTACGCTTGAACTTTTAACAAAAAAATTCATATAACAGTGGACTGTGACACTGCCCTAAAGGGAAGATATGAACTGAGAGCATTGATTCAGAGGTATCTTTGCAATTCAGAGACATCTTTTTTTCAGGAACTTCTTCTATTATTAGTGATTTTTCTTTTACTAGCCAGTGTGATGACTAAATTCCTGTGACTCCTGTTGTGATGTCTTCAGCTGATCTCCTCTGGGAAAGAAAGAAGCCATGTGGAACACTACTACTCCTTCAGAAATTTAGTGGTCATGATAATATTTAGTAGACAGTTGGACTTGATGATCTTGAAAGTTGCTTTTAACCTTAATGATTCTTTCATTCTATGAAATTGGCCCCAAATCTTATTTCATAGAATTACAGAATTATTTCCCTTGGAAAAGCCCTTCAGATCGTTGAATCCAACCAGTAACCTAACACTGCCAATCCCAACACTAAACCATGTCCCTAAGCACCTTGTCTACATGTCTTTTAAATACCTCCAGGGGTGGTGATTCTACCATCTTCCCTGTGCAGCCTCTACCGATGCCCAAAAACCCATTCAGGGAAGAAGCTTTTCCTAATGTCCAGCCTAAACATAAGTCCCATGGCACCTGAGGCCATTTCCTCTTGTCTTATCACTTGTTACCTGGGAGAAGAGACTGACCCCACCTCGCTACAACATCCTTTCAGATAGTTGTACAGAATGATACAGCCTCCCCTGAGCCTTCTTTTCTGCAGGCTAAACAACCCTAGTTTCCTCAGCCACTCCTCAGAAGACTTGTGCTCTAGACCCTTCACCAGCTTCGTTGCTCTTCCTTGAACATGCTCCAGAACCTCAATGTCCTCCTTGCAGCAAAGGGCCCAAAACTGAACCCAGTATTCAAGGTGCAGCAGCCTCATCAGTTCCGAATACATAGGGACAAGCACTTCCTTAGTCCTGCTGGCCACACTATTTCTGATACAAGCAAGGATGCTGTTGGCCTTCTTGGCTACCTGGGCACATAGCTGGCTCATGTTCAGGTGGATGTTGATCAACACATCCAGGTCCTTTTCCACCCAGGAGCTTTCCAGCCACTCATTCCCAATCCTGTAGCATTGCACAGGGTTGTTGTGACACAAATTTGCTTGTGCGATACCATTTTCTTAGAATTTCCAGAAGAACATAGTATGGAACTGGGAGGAAAGATGGACAATTCAGAGGGGACTTCTGCTGTTTGCTATTTTAGATGTTTAATACCTACTGTCATAATCCTTCCCTGCTGGTGTATGCTTATTTCATACTGAATATACAAGGAATTTTGGTGGTGATTGTCTACAAGAATCTCAAGTAACTTAGACGCTTGAACCCACTACATTCAGTCAACATAAATCCCAGTCTTATTCCTAAATATATTCTCCCACCTTGATTACATAGGTGTGAAGACGGTGCAAGAAAACTGCACAATTTTTCCAGCATCTGTTGCATATTAGAATCAAGCAACTATAGTCAGTCTCATTTTTCAGTGAGTCGAAACATACAAAATAAACCCCAAAGTAATAGTTAAAAACATTCAGCTTTAAACTTCAAATAAGTTGTCAAAATCCTGCCAAGCAAAAGTAATAATAAAGAGTGCCTAACTTGATTAGGCTCTTTGGAAC
Organism: Todiramphus chloris collaris; assembly: GCA_025345505.1. Lineage (NCBI taxonomy): Eukaryota > Metazoa > Chordata > Aves > Coraciiformes > Alcedinidae > Todiramphus > Todiramphus chloris. The sequence continues at coordinate 3,763,302 of JANVCC010010235.1, forward strand.
CTCATCAAAGGATAAATAAATGAGTGCTTGTATTATTACAGTAATGTTTGGATGGCCATTTCCACACAAAAATGTAGTCACCACATAGCATTATCCCAGGAACAATAAACATGTTTCTACAGTCCATTATTCTCCGAAAGGAAGAATGTGAGACCATTCTATGCTCACATCCCAGCCGGTGTTATCTGAGTGGCACCAGAAAGGTGAGTCAGTGAAACACTGGTCCCATCCTGGGGAGGAAATGGAGAAGTGTGAAGTGGTGTAGAATAGCAGGCTGCAAGGGAAGGTGACTTCAAGGAGTCCGTGATTTCTCCTAAAATCAGGTGGGGAGTAGATTCAAAGTGACGTCAGTGAGCACAGGAGACTGGCAGCTGAGGGTCCCGCTGCTGTGCGGTGACAGCTGTGGCAGGGGCTCTGCAGGAGTGTGTGCTGCCGCAGGCACATAGTCAGCACTATTAGCATTAGCCTGAAGCAGCAGTAACTCCTGCTGGTATATCTCTCCCTGTAGGCCAAGGATGATCATCATGATGGCAGGGATCCTGGCTGCTCCGAACTCCAATTCAATACTTCAATCTTATCCTTGATGGGGTCCCAGGTAAAGATGAAAGGTAGAACAGCATGGAGGCAGCTCTAACATGTACTGATCTCCAGAAAAAAACATCTACCTTTCTTATTGTCAGCCTGCTTCTTTCATCAGTAGGTTGAGCCAACAGGTTTAGTTGGAAAGGGAAAGAAAGAATCTAGTCCTCCTTGCTCTATATATGCTCCTCATTCCTGAACACACAACAAATCCCTTATGGAGAAATAGGATTTGGTTTTCTGTCCTTTGTCACTAAGTAGCACAACAGGAAAGAAGTTTATTGTGTAAACTGTTTCAAAATACAGTGGAGTCACACTGATATAGAATAAAAGTTAATATGGGTAGGTAGAAAGATGATGGATAGGCTTTTTTTTATGCATGACTGAGTTTTTCTGGTAAAAGATTCTGAATCTGGTTTTGTGTTCATGCAGTTTCTAAAACAATGAGGATCTGTGCAGAGTAAGTAAGTTACTGCTGGTAATAAGGATGATGAAAGACAGAGATAGATGGTCTGAATTTCCTTATTATTACAACAATTCTATATTGTAGACCCTCTTGTTAATTTGCCTCTGATTCATAGCATTGTAAACAAGAGCAGAAACACAGTCCATGCATATATACAGCATTAGTATTTTTAGTGTATCTGTGTCTTTGTATTTGCATATGAATATGAAATAATTCCATGCAAGTATGGGATGGGATTTAATTGTTTTCTCAAACAATGTATCCTTATCTTTCTGGAAGCAGTTCAGACCATCAAAGAGTTGTTGCTGATGAACTCACTAATTAGTTTCCAATACTTAACCTTGTATTTCACTTCATTACTGGTGCTCTGTTCCCTCTAGTTTTACATTTGGTATCAGAAAGTTCATTTAGAATCCAGTCAATCTTCCAACACACTTTAAATTTTTCATTCAGTAAGGACACAATGGGAATAATGTTTGTATCTGTCAAGGAGATGCATGAAAACTTTTGAGTTTCATTGTCTAGAGAGAAAAAAACCCTAAACAACCAAAAAAAACAAAAACCAGGAAGATGAGACTCAAAAAAGGACAGAATAGAATTAAGTCACCAAGGACTGACTGGCTATTATGGTAAAATAAGTTACAGGCAACCAACAGGTTTATAAAAGTAGAAAGCTGAAATCCTTGGATAAAAGATTTTATTTTAAAATGACACCATCAAATAATTGATCTTATTTTATTTCCTTTAATGCTTCATTGTTTGCATTGTTATCTTAGAAGCTAGGAGATAAATGTCTTTGGAGAGGAGAAAATTGTCAATTCAGTGTTTAAATGTCAATATTGTGCCTGATGATCTGCCTATGTATGAGGTGCAAGACATCTGGGTCTCCTTCTGAGCTAAGAAGGGTGTGTGGATTTCTTTCTTGCTCTGTAAAAAGGATCTGTGTTGAGGAAGTAAAAACATGTTTCATGCTGGTCAGTGCTCTCCTGCCTAGTTTGTGTAACCTCACTTTTTGAAGCCAATTCACATAAGAAATAGAGTCTAAAAGCACAAAATGAGGTTAATTAATCAACAGAGCAGCCTAAGGTTCTGGTGGATTCTAATTCAGTGGAGATCTTTAAATGAAGATTAGATGTTTTCTGTTTCATCTACAGAAAGATGTGCTCTCAGACTTGGAATGGGATCAAAGTCAGGATTATTCCAGAGATTATAATATACCCTGCTGGCCTTAAATTTGATAAATTCTTATTTTTGCAGTGTGCATCAGGATTTTCTATCTCTTCATGGTTTATGAGGACTATTGTTGTTAGTGACATTAAGCTGCCTCATATGAACAGTACATTTACCACAAACAGGCTTTGTCTCTGCAAGGCAGCCTGGGAACGCTTCTGGGCTTTGGGTAAGGATGTGTATCTTGGCTGTGGTTTGGTCTGCATCTTGGTTGGAACAAGACCTGTATTTCTACAAGTACTTTCACTCTATTCTTTCCCTCTGTGCATTGATTATCACACAAGTAAAACAGGCAATCCAACAGGACTGTAATTTTAGTGGTCCTGGCCAGCTTGCCAGTCTGGATGATTTGGGAAATGAGGACCTGGAGGCATAACACTGGTTATGCATTAGTTCATTTTAGTTTGGTCTCCATCCAATTATATTTTTTCTGCCTTGAATATGTGTATATCACCCTGTTTGGCTCTTTTTATGCTCATCCATTATTTTCTTTTCTAGGTGACAGAGAGAGCCCCAGACTCCCCAAGTCTGACTGTGTAGGGTAGGATGCAAATATGTAAGGAATGCCACAAAAGCATTTCCAATATCCCATGTTGTCTACACAATTGGGCAAAGAAATAAGATGACAGGTGAGTTAGAAGGAACAGAAAAGTGATGAGAGGGTATGTGATGTGATATTATGATTCTGAACAACATCCAGAAGAAGTCCTGAAGAGACTTTGGGATTGAGTAAGACAGTTTAGGCACAGTCAGAAGGTTTCCATTCTTTTTTTGTTTTTTGGTTTGTTTGGTTGTTTTTTTTTTTTTTGTTTTTTTTTTTTTTTTTAATATAGAGATATCAATAAGAAATTGTTGTGACATCAAAAATCCCTGTTGGGTCAGCTCTTATGTGTGAGAAAAATGTACTATCATCATGTTAATGACTCCCTAGGCAGTTCCTCTGGGGATTTTTTCACAATTTACTAAAACCACTCATTGGACGTGACTTCCTTTGGGACTTTATTAGCTGTTGATGCTTTTTGCTTTCAGAAAATTTTTCAGTGGAATTTATTCCATCTTTTCAATCACAATTCAGTTGCTTACATTTTGTGTCTCAATATTTGTACGTCCTGAGAAACAGGTGTCTTGTGATTGAATTCATAACATATTTACTCATGAATCTGATAGCTTGAATGCCACATGCTTACTGACTAGCAGGGATCATAAAAGACTCTACTACAGCTCAGGTGTCTTAACATCTTGCTGGATGTAGTGGAAAGAAGGCATGAACTATTTTTAAGGAACCAGAATAATTTCCTGCTGGGACAGAAATGATGACTGATTTTATCAAAGGTGCCTACAACATTGCCTTCATCTACTGGATTGAAGACAAAGCTTCTCTGGACTTTCACATTAAGTATGAAGTCACATATGTCATAGGAACACAAAAATATGAAGATGAAATATTAATTTTCATTTTGTTCGTATTTGCCTTAGATTTTTATGGTTTTGAATGGGTTTAAGTAGAAAAATCTTCATTTTATATTCACAGTCCTAGAATTCTAGAGCTTGCTGGAATATCACCTCTGCAGTCTCAAACTCCTCAACAAATCCTGTTAGAATCATAGAACCTGAGGCAAGATCAAGCACATCTGTCACTGAGGACCAAAGTAAAAGGCTTCAATCAGATGAAGTAGTTGAAGAAATATCCTTTTGTCTTCACTTTATTTGAACATTTAGTTTTTATCTTTACTGGCATGAATGCAAAAGAATATTATGAACTTGGATGCTTGAAATTGCACAAAGTAAATTTCAAATTGCGTATTCATTTAGAATAATCTGAATTTGCAAATTGTGCTGTATTAGTAAATCCCATAGTTTACAAAAGGGAATGATATGGCAGGAGGGATGTAATTATCCAAAGCAAACAACCAAATGAACAAGCAGACATTCAAAGTAAAAACAAATTACCATGGACTCTGCAAGATCTTCATACAGGAAAACAAGTTTCACAAAAATAAAGAAATACAAATGCCAACCATTTGAAATAATAAAGCAAAAGAGGGCAAATTTACCAAATCAGTTCTTTGGAATTCAGTAAGTTCTATTGTTTTATAGTTTCCTACCACATGCTGACTGTAGCCATCAGCTGGGACTGTTCATTGGTGCCTAATGAAACACTGATGTCCATGAATCACAGTTTTACTAATACTGACATAACTCAGCCATTTCTTTCCCAGTCAAAGATTTTAGATTTTATATTTTTGGGAGATACATGTTTAACTTTAAAACTGTCCAGGGATAACAATTCAAGAAGATCTTATTCCAGTGCTTAACTGTATTTGGAACAGATTATCTAGGAAGGCTTTGTAATTGCTATCATAATGAAGCAACTTGCTTCATTGCATGCTATGAATGCCTAAGTTAACCAGAAAAAAAATTGTGTTATGTCAGAAAGTCCAGAGCTATAATCATAGTCTCTCACTCTTTTATATATATATATATATATATATATGTATACATGTAGGCATACTCTGTTTACCTAGCTATGCAGTACACATCATCCAGTTAGCTCTGGATTGATGAGTTCATCATCACAGTACACACTGGAGAAAAGGAAGATAAACCCCTTTTGATTTAATTCGTATGTATGCTGTTTAGCAAATTGATAAATAGTTTGTAAGAAGAGCTTAACAGTGAAAGAATTTTGGATGATACCTAAAAAAACACCAGTTAGGAGTGTCAGATTTGAAACTGCCTCTGAGGAACTACAGGAAGATCTTATAGTGATCACTGGATAGGCAACGAACCTGAAGATAAAATTCAGTAATAATTAGTGCTCATGAGTAGGACCAGGCACTTGGGGTCAGCTATGCACAAGCAATTGAGCACCTTGTTTCCACAGACTCCAAAGACTGTTATATCCTCAAATCCTTTGAGAATCCAGGCCAAAGTAAATTGCCCAAGGTCACACAGAAAGCCTGTGGCAAAGCGAGAGACTCTATTCAGTTTTGCTGAGGCCTCCTGCAACAACTTCAATCATAAGGCCACCTTTTTATGTCCTTCAGCACCCTTAAGTTTGGGGTCCCTTTGCAATTATTTGTTGACACCAATAAAATTCCGTAACACACAGCATTAAAGAAAATCTGCTTCTATTTATCCTTGTTCCAAATAAAGTAAAATATCTTCCAAAGCTTTATTCTTGCTGGCAGGGTTCTCCCAAAACCTTCTCAGCTGCACATTTCAGAGTCAGTATTTAATACTAGTGATGCAGTTGCATTTCCATAATTCAGCTGTTCAATCAAGGTCCTCCACCTTTTTAAATGTGTAAGTCATAAATATGAAAAAAAGAAAATACTGTGTGCAATCTCTGCTGACTGAATTAAAAGTCTTAAAGTAACTTTCCATGCTATGAGTACTGTGAAGGATTTGGCAGAAATGGTGCTAACAATTAAAGCAGCCAGAGACAGATTAAATTTGCTGATGACAGCTCATTTTTGAGATGGTTACAGTAAAAGTCTGATAAAAGCTTATCTGAAATTCACAGTTTTGATGAGTCTTCTGCTTGTACCAGGAGAAAATGAAACACTTTAAATAGCATGTGATCCTAGGAAAGTTCTGCTTGGTATTGCAGAAGGAAGCTAGGTATTCATGCTGCAGTTAAGATTGTGAAGTATTATAACCCTTTGTTTCCACAGCAGGAAAAATAAGTCTAAACTGTCCTGTAAGTGAAGTCAAAGGGAATTTCAATATCCATAAAATGTTTTCCATGTTTTTAAAAAAAATGAGGAGAAAAAAACAAAACAAAAATGAAAAAAGAAAGGGGAGAATATATTTGAAAGATTATCAAAATAAATGTGGTTTTGTTTCATATATTTAGTTGGAGAAAGAATCAGTCATCTCAGTGTACCAAGGCTTCCGTGAAGACAGACATAGTAACATATTAAGAGGAACAGCCCTAGCACCACTCTGGTTTGAAGTACACCTGCCTGTGTGAAGCACTATCGGAGAACCAGGTGAACCCCGAAGTATGCCCTCAGTTTATCCTGACCTGTATAGGCCTATGTGGTTCTTGCACCAGAATCCTGTTCCATCAGCTCTGTACCTGTCTGTAAGACTTCACACTGCAATGTTTATCAGAAAAACAAAAACACTGTGTCTGATTCCCTGGGCAGATCACAAACAGAGGTTTTTAAGCAACTGCAGTTGTTTTTTTATGCTGCTTTTCATAGGTGATAGTATGGCATACAGCAGAACCATTTCACAGAAGCAGCCAGGAGTGGGTACACAGATGTTATTCCAGGTGGTAATCCAGACCATGGAAACATTTAATAAAACAGATCTAACTAAAAACAAACTGATGAAGAAAACCACTTTTTCACTCATGGTAAAAAAAGACAGTAGAATTCATTGCCAGGGGACCAAGGATTTAGGCACATTTCTTAAAGTTATTAAATACTTAAATGGCTAACATATCCTCTAGAGGGTGTTTTTGAAGCACTGTCAGAAAAATATTAAACATTTGAGACCAAAATTAGTAGGAAGGAAATTAAGGAGTATTTTTTCAAGTCAGACCAATGTCTAACTTAGACACAATAAGTAGAGAACGTCTATGGGGGAAAAAAAAAAAAAACCCAAAAACAAACAAACACTCAGCTTTGTCCACAAATGGTTTTTTTGTACCGTTCTCTGCCTGGCCTGTTTTGACTCTTGTCAGGTTAATCCTGTTTCTGATACGGGAAGGCAAAGCTTGTGCTTAAGTTCTGCTGAAAAGGATTTAAGAAAAAGGGGGAAGGGGCAAGAAGAAGAAGGAGTAGAAAAGGAGGCTATAATCTTTTTGAAATGAAACTGCAAAGTTGGATAAAGCTGTAGTATATAGACACCACTTTCTTGAGCTGCATTTTATATATTAGATTACTCACACAGGGATTTAACGAGAAACATATCTTTTATTAAAATTGTGTAAATAAAAACATGTCCTTCTGCCCTCCAGCATGTCTACAGATGCATTTATTTATTTTACAATATTCTATTTAATTAAAGATCTGCTGTTAAAGGAATAAAACTTTCTGAGATGCTTATACCAGCAAGATAAAACTGTGCAAGTTTGCAGCGGCACAACTGGTAACTAAACCCACAGTCTCACATGTGATTTGTGCAGAAGTTAACAGTTGCACAGTTGTGTTATCAACAAAATGGGGGCTTACAAAGTCAGCATTCAGTAAATTTGAATATCTCAGCGGCTGTATCACAACAGTTCCTTCGCTGTGGAAACAGGGATTTTTATTTATTGGGAAGCACTTAATTTTATTCAGTGCAACACAGTCAGAAATGCAAGAGAAAAATTCAAATGTGGACGTGAACTATTTGTCCCTCCAGAGAAAATACGAGTAAGAAAATTTGAATGAATCAAACTTTGTCAGAACTCTTGATGTTCAGGTGTTTTGGCTTTGCTCTAGGACTGCTTTCGATTAACCTACCCATGGCAAAGAGCTTCTATGCACATCCCAGTGGACATTCATTGCTCTGTAATTCTGATACCTGTGCATCAGTGTTCCATGCCAGATAGCTCCAGACAGGGAGTTCATACACTTTTAAAATAAACAAAACATGCCACATTTTCTGTGCAGTTATTTTGAATGACTGACCAGTTTTGAGTTTCCAGTGGATGAATGATGATTTTCCCCTGTAACACCATGGTTAATTTTTTGTTGTTGTTGTTGTTGTTGTAAAATAGATCTTTTTTGTTGTTATAAATGTTTGTGGGTTATTTCTATTTAGATCTGGTACATTTCAGATGACTTTGAAACCTGTTTCTTTTTTTTATTTTATTTTTTTTTGCTTTGTAGCATTTTTTTGTTACAAAAGTGTAGGAAGAATACAGAGATTTAGATTTTGTATAACAGACCACCTTTTTCTGTGTATATATGCACTATTTAAAAAACTATTTCTCTTATTTATACTTCTATGAAATGTAATTCAGCTTTGAAATTCTCAATAATCTGTCTTTCTGTAAAACAATATTAAGATTACAGTTCAGGTACTCGAAAAGTAAAGAATAAAATGTATGTTCCCTATATAACTCTAATCAAATATTTTATTATGCAGTCATTATTATGCAGTATTTAACTAGACTTTTTTTTCCCAGAGTTCTATGGGAAGTATGGGAAAAGGATGTAACTTCCTCCAAGTGGTTTGGTTTTTTTTATAGACCAGATAAAAGATTAATTTCTGATAATTCTGTGGAGGAATATGAGAAACAGGAAATTCATTAACCTAAGAACAAATCAGGCTAAGACATATTTATATAAATTTAAAACCAGCAATACCCCTGATTTTAATCTTTTAATATAAAGCTATCAATTCAATTGTTAAAATTACATTATAATGTTGTAATAAATATGTTGAAAAACATAGTAACACTTGTCCAGGAAATTTTCCAGAAAACCAAAGACTATTGGTTCAGCTTTCCCCATATATTTTCTATTGTACCTCAGAAAACTACATATAATAAATTATATATTAAGTTGGAGTTATTTATAGAAAAGTTCAGAGAAATATTATTTTTCCACTTTAATTTATTTAACTTCTGTTCTCTGAGGGGTTTGCCTTGTTTTTGTTTTTTTCTGGGAAAGGGAAACCCAAAAATGCAAAACAGAAACCAAAATTACAAACTGAAATTTCTGACAAGTTCATTTCTACTTAACAAAAAAAAAAACAAAAAAACAAAAAACCCCACAAAAAAAAAATCACAAAGAAAAGCATTATTATGTCTTGAAATTATTATGAAATTATCTTTTCATTTTACTACTTATACACATGAATACATGTGAATAGGAACACATAAGGTAGCAAAGTTAGGCTACAGAAACAGGTGCTATACTCATTGTAGTTTCTTTGTGCACCAATAATACCCTATTTTTGTAAGAAGAGTAGGCAAGAAAATACATACATCTGTGAGCAAATCAAGAACTTAGTATGTTTAAAAATCAATTTATTTTGCTGCATCACAGTGTTTTCAGAGTGTCTTTATTTGTTGTTATTTGTGAATGGACAGACAGCAGCTCAACAGTCAAGTAATCAGACAAATGCATATGAATGAAAAAACCAGTAATCACTGTTAGCTGCTGAAATAAATATTTACATGAGGTTGCTAATGGGCAAGTGTTACATAAAGTAAATTACATATAAAATTTCATTTTCCACTCAGGTTTTCTGTTTTGGGATCATTACCACAGTAGATTCAGCAGCATTAATAATATCACAAAATTTTAAGTATTACATTTTACCCTTAGTGTATGACACTATGATTTGAATAGTCGACTTGATAATGATGATGAATTAGTATGATAGCAGTGGAAGTTTACTGACATCACAGTAGAAATAAAAATAAATCCTCCTGAAAGGACTCCTGGCCTAGTGCTCAACAAGCTCATTAGAACTATTCTGTTTACCTACCTCAATGGAATTAATGAAAGCAAAAAAAAAAAAAAAAACAAAAAAAAACATAACCCTGTCAACTTTGATGTCAATATAATTCCACTTCTATCA
>JANVCC010010235.1:3773206-3788651 GCA_025345505.1 Todiramphus chloris collaris
ATATGTATTTCCTATATTTTTTATGTTTTCCAATAATTGTTGTTAAATACATTGAGTTCAGCTTAGTTAACACTATTTTCTGATACTGAAAAATAGATCTACCAAAAAGAAATACTTAAAAAATGTTACTCCTATGTGATTTTACTAAATCTTATTAAAAATAAAATTACCTACCTGTTAAACCAGCTAAGATGTCATATTTATTTTCCTCCAGTTTCCCAAATATTATATATGTGTTGAATTATATTTTCCTTTTTTTGTTTTCACTTTACTGTCCCTCTTATTTTTTAATGTTTGTCTTTTATATTTTAATACTTTGTCAATTTCTCTGCAATTTTTAAAGGGCAAATATAAAGAAACAAGGAATTTGATACATCAGTACTTTCTGGACGTGGATGAGAATTCAAAATTTATATTGGGTTTGTTACTGTATCACTTTTTCTGAAACTGAAGAAATTTTAAACAGTTAGAAGTACTAAAGTAAAATTGAAAATCATAAAATATGAGCAAGCTACAACTTTATCCAATTTTATATACTCTGCATTAAAAAAAAAACCCAAAACAAACCATATTTAATAGGAAACAAAACAATAAAATAATTATCTAATTTTTCTCTTTCTGTCAAGCATAAAATGAAAATGAATTTATTTTTTTTTTTTTAAATAGAAGCATAAAGATATTGTTTGACATCTAATCTGTGGCTCCAAGATAATATGGAACAAACAGGTGAGTGCATTACTCTGTAATTCTTGGGGATTACAAGTGTATTTCTGCATTTTTTCTGTCCACACATTATTTGGTGGGGTGAAAAGATGAAAGGTTTTAACATTGTTAACCTTTTATATGACATGCCTGCTAATGAATAATTAAACTGCACTGACTTTTCTTTATATTACTTTATATTGTAAATTCACATCTCATTTGCTGCTCTTACAAAATCTCTTCCAGACTTTTCTGGTGTTCAAATGTATCAATGATTGACATACTGTTATATAATGTCACTGAATTGTTATTATTTTTTCCCAAAGAAATTAGGGGGGTGGCGGGAGTTGATTTTTTTAAGTTTTTGTTTTTGTTGTTTTTGGTTGGTTGCTTGGTTGGGTTTTTTTTTTTTGGTTGGGTTTTTTTATTGTTTGCTTGGTTTTTTTATTGTTGTTGTTGGGTTTTGTTTTGGTTTTTGTTGGGTTTTTTCCCTCCACCTTATATAACTTATATTCTTCTCACATATTTGTACTTTTATTTCTTGGTCTTGTCTACACTGTAATACTCTAAAATACTGTTGAAAGGGAAAGAATATACAAACTTCTATCAACAATGCTGACTGGACATTGAAAATAACTATATATGCAAAATTTTCATTTTATTTTCTTTACTTATATTTTAATGGCCTGATTTCTTCCACCTGTCAAGGTACCTCTGTAGCTTTTCTGCTCTACTATAAAACACAGCTTTGCAGTTGTTCTTTCATCTGCATTAGCAGCACTTTCCTCGTTGTAACAACATTTCTCTGCTAGTATACTAGTTTTCAAAACCCACTGAGTTCATAGCTTCTCTTTCTCAATTGCCTTTTTTTTTTTTTTTTTTTTGGTAGGGCTAGTGCATATAAAAATATGGAGAGTCAATAATATATCTATAATAAATAATGTCCAATTCTTGGAAGTTTTACAGGGCTTTGATCTGTTAGTGGGTTGAACCTCATTTGGAGGATCGACAGCAAATATTACCCTTCTCTTGATTTTCACAGCTGATACAATAGAAGACCAGAGCTCATATAATACCTGATTTCCCAAGCTCCCAACCTTATGGATAATTGTTGCCCAGAGGGGAAATTTCTTCCCAGCCTACATCAGCAAATGGTAGGTTTATATCACAAAACATGAGGATTTATGCTTCAATCTATTCCAAGGCACTATCAGACTCAAAAAACTTCATTTGAGGATCAGAGTTAATGTGCAGTTAGCAGTTTTAGTCTTTCTCACCTATTTGTCCAGAATTTAGTGATATCTCCTAAAAAATATAAGTAGGGCTGTACAAGCAGGCATTCAACCTTACTGAACATGAGCAAAGGAGGAGTTACAACAGTGTAAGATTTTATCATACGTCTTCTCATATCCTCAGAAGATCTATTTGTCAGTTGCTGGTCACTTTAACATTGTGGATCAATATATAATAAAAATAAGCAAGCAAACACCATGAACTTTATTTCTCTTTTTGCCTATATGAAGGATGTGAAAAGAAGACTTATTCAGAGGAATGCTATCAGTAAATTAAGTAAGCCACTAAGACTGGTGTGGAGACACATATTTCTATATGGCTGTGTGGGGTCACACACACACAGAACACACATAGAATGCTAGGGCTTGGAAGGGACCTCAAAAGATTGTCTAGTCCAACCCCCCGCTAGAGCAGAATCACCTATATCAGGTCACACAGGAATGTGTCCAGGCAGGTTTTGAATGTCTCCAGAGAAGGAGACCCCACAACCCCCCTGAGCAGCCTGTTCCAGTGCTCTGTGATCCTCACTGTGGAAAAGTTTTTCCTTATGTTTACCCAAAACCTCCTATGCTCCAGCTTGTATCCATTTCCCCTTGTTCTATCACTGGATGTCACTGAGCAGAGCCTGGCTCCATCCTCCTGACACTTGCCCTTTACATATTTATAGACATTAATAAGGTCACCCCTCAGTCTCCTTTTCTCCAGGCTAAAAAGACCCAGCTCTCTCAGCCTCTCCTCATAAGGGAGACGATCCACTCCCTTAATCATCCTAGAGGCTCTGTGCTGGGCTTTCTCCAGTAGCTCCCTGTCTTTCTTGAACTGGGGTGCCCAGAACTGGATACAGTACTCCAGGTGGGGCCTCACCAGCACAGAGTAGAAGGGGAGGAGAACCTCCCTTGACCTGCTGACCACACTCTTCTTAATGCATCCCAGGATGCCATTGACCTTCTTGGACATAAGGGCTCATTGATGGCTCATGGCCATCCCCTCTTGTCCACCATGACTCCTAAATCTTTTTTGCCAGAGCTCGTCTCCAACAGATCAGGCCCCAACCTGTACTGATACATGGGGTTGTTTTCCCCAGATGCATCACTTTACACTTGCCCTTATTGAACTTCATTAGCTTTCTCCTTGCTCAGCTTTCCAGCCTGTGCAGGTCACACTGGATGGCAGCACAGTCTTCCGGCATGTCAGCCACTCCTCACAGTTTTGTACCATCAGCAAACTTGCTGAGGGTACAATCTATCCCTTCATCCAGGTCATTGATGAACATATTGCACATCACTGGACCCAGGACTGACTCCTGAGGAACACCACTGCCTACAGGCCCACAACTAGATTCTGATCCACTGACCACAACTCTCTAATCTCTGTCCTTCAACCACATTCCAATCCATCTCTCCACACAACCATCCAAGATGCACTTCCTAAGCTTGTCTGCAAGAATATCATGGAAGACAGTAATGAAAGCTTTGATGAAATTGAGATATACCACATCCACTGCCCTCCCCTCATCTATCCATCTAGTTGTGCCATTATAAAAGACAATCAGGTTAGTCAAGCGTGACTTCCTTTTTTTGAATCCATTTTGACTACTTATGATAAGCCTCCTTTCCTCGATATGCTTCCAGATGGTGGCAAGAACAAGCTGTTCCATCACCTTTCCAGGAATGGAGGTGAGGCTGACCGGCCTATAGTTACCTGGGTAGTCCTTCTTGTCCTTTTTGAAGATTGGGATGACATTGGCCTTCCTCCAGTCTTCAGACACCTCTCCTGTTCTCTAGGACCTCTTGAAGATTATGGAGAGTGGGCTATCAATGACCTCTGCCATTTCCCTCAACATCCACAGTGCATCCCATCAGGGCCCATGGATTTGTGGATGTTCAATTTACTTAACTGCTCTCTAACCCAACTGTCCTCAACTGATACGAAATCTTCCTTCCTCTAGACTTCCTCTGTGGTTTTATAGGACTGGAACCCCTGGGAGCTCCAGGGCGATACACGTACTTGTTCAGGCGGAGTAAAAAGAGCAGTACAAATGTGTGAGCCTGACAGAAATGCTGCTTTGCATCTCTAGCAACCTATAAACTGCTACAGCAGTGATTTCAGAGACTGGTCTGGGGCACTGAACTGTGGTCTGCAGTGACTATAAGAAGTGATAATTACATGAGAGTCCTATCTGCTTGGTTTAGCCACATAAAAGCAAAATATTCTGAACCAGGCCTGTGCACTTCCTATAGAATCAATGGAAAGACACAAGAAATTCATCCCATCCCTAAGTACAGAATGGGACAACTGAGCCTTTTAGGGGGATGCCTATGTCTTTGCATTTGCTACAGGGTGACCAGGTAAGAACACATGACTAACTTTTAGGTAGTGAAACTTAAATGACGTGAATGGGGGGTTGGACTCGATGATCTTCAGAGGTCCCTTCCAACCCCTGTGATTCTGAATCCTTATACATCAAATACATTCTATTGTACTAATTGTCTGAAAATATTTGCTTAGGTACCAGATATTTCCAGAGTCCCGTTGCAGTCAGTAATTCATATCTAAAGCTCTACCTAACAGAATTGGAAATACAGGAGTCTAATCTCTGATGAACACAACAGCTTTAAGCTTAATCTTCCTTGGTATCAGCCTTTAATAATAGCAAAGCCAATCTGATTTTGTTAGCTTTCTTCATTTCACCCCTGCTAAGGATGCCACTCAGCCATCTGTGATACCACCGACTTGGAAAGCAACTAATTTGAGGCTAACTGAACAAGATCGATCTAGTAAGAAGCCACCACAGAAGTATTTTTATCACCTCTTGAGCTTTTCTGACCTCATGGTCTCTTATTTTACTATACAACATAGAAGGGAAGAAAACTTGCTAAAATAAGATAAGACATAACATCAGGCTTGTGTGGAAAGACGACACTACTTGTAAGACATTGACTGATTTATATTGGCCCATGTGTCTGAAAGTTAAAAGAATCCAGAAGGTGAACCATGACCTTTTTTTCTAGGACAAAAACCAGTTGTCAGAAAAGTTCAACGGTTTAAAGATCTTATTATTATTTTTGAAATCTAGTGTCAAAGTGAAAGTTAAGGTAAGAAGATGCTCAGACATTTGGTGTAGAAAGTTCGCCCTCAAAAACTATAAATCTCATAAGAGATTGAATAGTAGTTCATTGCACAGCTTTACTCATTATGGGTGTTTCACTGTGATCACTTTTTACGGACTGTGACTGAACTGCTTTGTCATTAAAATTCCGCTTGCAAGCCAGCGTGCCAAGCCTGTAAAGACCCTTTACACTGTTGCAGTGACTCTGGTTTCCTCGGAGAACCAGTTCATTTCCCCACCTCTGATCTAAGAAGGAGTAAGTAATTTTCATTTAAGAAAATCATGTTGAAATGTAAGATTCTGCATTTCATAGAACTTTCCCCCTCTATTAATAATATGCTGTTACCCACTTTGTAAATCTCTATGAAGAAAACATGCATGCCTAATTTATCTTACCTTTTCTCTTGGCAAATCTGCTTGCCTCACAAACTGTTAATATGTCCACACAAACTGAACCGATTGGTGATTGCTGTTTGATTGTCAGCAGTGGTGCCATGCAGAAGGATCCCTACTGAATCCAGTGTAGCATTCAAGACAAGTTTATTTTTGATAACATAAGAATCCTGATTAAAAAAAAAATACAAAACAAGAAACAAACAAACAAAGTGGGAAAATAGAGTCAATAACCTTCTCTGTCTTCACATCTGCATATACAAATGCTGTTGATTTTTCAAAACTAATGACTATCACTGCACCTGCTGCAAAGACTTCTGATGAGGTGATGAGAGGAGTGACTATCCCATGGGCAATGTGTGGCAAAGAAGGTTTTCTACATCCATCCACCCCCATTCTCATATGTCCTGCCAAGTGTGAGTAAAGAAGTCAGGCACCAGCGCATCTTTTACTGTTATGGCAGGGTTGTGGGAACCAGACTTCAGAAAAGGGACAGTCAGAGGGTCTGTCTCCAAGGGTGAGGAACAACTTTACCTCCTGCTCACTTGTTTAGCTTCCAGGAAAGAACTGAAATGCAAGACAAGGTAATTGAGATAAAACTTTACACTGTTCAGGTTGTACCCAGGTCTTGTTTGAAAGGAGTTCAGTGAAAATGAGTTTCTCCTCTCCCAGCCTGTGGGGATGTTTGCTTTCCTTAGCAGGAATAACAGCATCAAAACATGTTGGTACAGTGGTCCATGTTTAGATCCTCTATTTGTATACAAATACATTAATTCAGTAGAAACATTCTAATATCCATATCTAGCTTGACTGTGATTTTCTTTCTTCAAATCTTTTTAAAATTATTCTTTTCCTTAAAGAAATTATGAATTTTTCCATTGTATGGTGTTGTGCTGGAAACTTTCTGGCATTCTGTTTTGGTCAATTGATTGTATGCTTGGTGTCAGACGGAAGAAATATTTTTTGTAAAAAAGGAAGAAAATAGAAGTGAGCTCTTTAAGCAATAATGTTTATTTTGTACATTACCCTTCGTCACCAGCAGCCATTATTTGCACAGAACACTAAAATTTTGAAGACAGGTACAGAGAAAAAAGAAATATTCTTGATTACTTTTCCAGTACACTGTGTCTGCTGAAGATGCTTTTGTGATAGGACTAGGGGCAGCCTCTTTCAAGAAAATTTATTCCCTGGAGGCTCATTTATGCTGGATAATTATCCCTATAGTTATTTTAAGATAAAGTGTATCACGGAATACTACATTCTTGTAAGTCTACAATGACACCTTTGTTATCTCAAATCTCACAAAGACATTTGGAAGTTCTCTGTGGGCATTGATGAGGGTATAATATTAAAGTCTCAATAAAAATACCTAATTTTCATCTATACTTTTTGGAAATTTTATCTATGTGGATTCCAGATCTGTTTGGATGTTTTTATGTTTTGTGTTTTTGTTTGTTTGTTTGTTTGTTTTTTGTTTGTTGTTTGTTTGTTTGTTTTTAAACTAAGAAAAACTTTGCAGAGCTATGAAGGAGGAAATAAGGGAAGCAAAGTCTTTGGTCTGAAATATGACATGGATTGTCTTTTCTGTTGCTTTAAGTTAGAGATGTAACAAGTTGAGCTGATACTTTTATAATTAAGTAATCAGAAGATGTGTAACTCATTTATAATATCCCAGTTGTACTGTACTTGTTAATTGATAAACACATGAACAAGAACAACAGCTTTAAGGTTTTGCATTTAACATACAGTTTGGAGATTTGGATCACAGGAATTTTTTCACTGATGGTTCTGCGAGATCTCCTAAATGACCTTGAACAAGTTACTTCATCTTTTCTGCCTCAATTTCCATCATACTAACTGAAGAGGATAACAACAAAAAGAAGGAATTAGGAGGATAAATTTGTGCAGATGTAAACTGTGCACAAACTGGGGCACTGAGGACTGTGGAGTGACTGTGCAGAGAAATAAAAAGCATCCGGTGGCAAAGGCATAGTTAACTGCTGTTTCTACGGTCCAGGAGGAAGAATCCGATTACTACCACATCTTTCAGAGTATGTATAGGCTTCCTATGCAGTGGCAACATGCCTTTTTTGTTTTGTTTGGATACCATACAGACACATTGTTTAGGACGAGTCTACTATTGCTTGGGTAAGGTTGAGTCTCTTTGTTACTACACAGCTGAGGTCATGTAAATCATGTCATCATGAAAAGACACTTCCATTGAGTAGCATTTCCTTGTTATGATCTATGACAGGAAAAAAACAAAGGAGGAAAAACTAGCATGGAACAATGAACTTGCCCTATTGGCTCAGTTTAAAAAAAGCACTCTGGAATTCATCAAGGCCAAAGCTTCCCCCACTGGGATCTGTCAACCTTATTTACTGGTTCAGACAGTGCTGAAGTGTAAAAAGATTGGGGTGATGGTCAGTGATATGCAAAAGATGGTAGGAAATTATGAACAGTTTATATGCTCCAGGGAAACACTTGGAGGTAGACTGTGATTTTAGCAAACCAATTCACCTCAATACCCCTGACTTTATCTCACCTCACCAAAACTGAGTCCTTTTTATGACCCTACTCACTTCTCAAGAGTGTGATGCATGATCCACAGCCTGGGTACTTATCAAGAACATATCTGACATGATTTAATGGACTCTATCTATAAAACACAGCATTATTATTATTATTATTACTGTTTATTGTTGCTGCTGTTATTTTTTAACACCTTTATGTGTCTGAGGTCCAAATGTGTTTTATGAACATGAATGAGATGTTTGAACACTTAAAAACATAGCAATTCCTTCCCCCTACTGAAAATATTGGTAAGAGCTGCCTTTTTATTAGATTTCTGATCCTTCTAGTTGACATAAAAATACCACAATAAGAGCCTTTCTCAGAATATCTCAACAACTTCTTTTCTGTCCTGGCTAGAACTAAGTGACGTAATAAAACAGAAAACAACCAAGAAAAAAATAGAAGTTAACTGAATATTTCGCAGCCCTTAAAGGTGTTCATTCAAACTTAGGTACTTCAGAATGTGAAAAGGCTCTGGGGGCAAGGGATGTTTTTTTTATACTTGCAATATAAACTTTGTATGCATTCATAAAAATTACCTTGGAAATGGTTGACTTTACTAATGCTTCTATTGCTTTTTTTACATGACTGTCACTTGTATTGCGAGGTCACTAATGCAGCTAACATATCGTGCAGAAGGACTAGCAGCCAACATATCGTGCAGCAGGACTAGCAGCCATGAGGGACAGTTTACTAACAAAAGAGGAAGTTATTTTCAGGATTACTCTTGCATACTGCTATATACTATTTTTTTTGTTTTGTTTTGTTTTTTTGGTTGGTTTTTTTTGTTTTGTTTTGTTTTGTTTTGTTTTGGTTTTTTTTTTGTTTTCCTTTTCCTTTTGGACACACATCATCTCCTTGGCCTCAGCTTCATGTGGATGAGGGTAAGTGTAACACAAGTAACAAATCTGTTTTACTTTCTCCTGGGATTGTGTTAGGGTTATAGATTTGGAAAGCAAGTAACAGTGTCTGTACCTCGAGCAGCTCAGGGTGTTGTTATGGGAAGATACTTATACATCTCTGAATTGTCAGTCTTAGTTCCTGACCAAATTCCATCTCTTTGTGTTATTTAGCAGGTCTAAAACTCAAAAGCTCTCAAAAACTAGGTCTTGATTATGATTTTAAAATTTTATGTTAAAATTAAGTGCTGCTGGGTCTTATGGAAAGTTATCACTACAAGCCATGATGCTGGCAGCATAACAACAATGACAAAGTTGGATGCTGCAGGAGCCATTTTGCATCTAGTATTAGCTCGGAGGCTGCAGTGACTGCTAGAAGCTGCTTGCCGCAGGATGAGGAGTCTAACCTTTAAAGAATGTCTCTTGATACTTTGACTTTCTCTTACATTGCAACTGTAGAAACTCTTCCAGGCCCAAACCTGTAGCCCATATCAAACAGGCAAGAACTTCTGCATATGCCTGACTTCTGAGATTATAAAATCAACAAAGCACTGAGCAATATACCACAAAAAAAAATGAATCTGATAATTAGTTAAATGAGAGGGGATTTATGCATATAGGTAAATTCTTTATTGAAGTGAGTCATTAACTGTGGCCTTTCCTAAGGTTTTCAAATTCAGTTCCCCTCTCTGTTTCTTAAAAAACTTGCCTGAAGGTGAACCAACCTTGCTGGACTATGCTGATGTCAAATATGAGATGTACTCCTCATCACTGAATATGTCATGCAGCTTTAAAATGCACATGTATTAGTATAGAAATAAGGACATGATTTCATTATTTATGTGGATTAACCACTGATTCATGTTAGTAGCCTTCTGCAGGGGACTTCATAACTCACCTGTTCATAAAGCAGCAAAAAAAAAATTCCAATGTACACTTTTAGATGTACTTTGTCACAAGGAATTAACTTTCTATGGAAAACTCTATCTGAATATAATTTGACGCATCCTGTGTCAATTCTCATTGCCATGTTATTTATTATACCATGTTGAACCACTTTTGTGGGTGATGTCTAACCCCATCATAGGTCCTCAGAGATGACAGTGTACTGTTTCATAACTATAGCTATAAGTAAATACAAAAGATTTATAAAAAGTGATTCCTCAGAAAGAAGTGCCTATTTTGCCTGATGGCACTGTCGGAATAGCTAAGGCAATATTCACTGACCAGAAAAACAGGAGCAGATTCTCAGGATATGGAACACTGGATTTTAACAATGTGTTTCTGTGAGTCGTTTTTGTAGGTAGGTAGATTTGACTGCATCTCTGTCTACTAAAGAAAGAATTATATAGTGCATTTCATTAGGGATCCACTGAGCAATCTGGATGTACATAAGTCCATGGGCATTGATGGGGTGCACCCATGAGTGCTGAGGGAGCTGGTGGAAGTCATTGCTAGGCCACTTTCCATCATCTTTAGTAAGTCATGGAGAACGGGAGATGTGCCTGAGGACTGGAAGAAAGCAAATGTCACTGTAGTCTTCAAAAAGGGCGAGAAGGAGGACCTAGATAATCACAGACCAGTCATCCTCACCTCCATCCCCATAAAGGTGATGGAACAACTTATCCTTGGCGATGTCTCTAGGCATATCAAACAAGGGGGTCATCAGGAGCAGTCAAATTGGTTTTACCAAGGGGAAGGCATGTTTAACCAACCTGATAGCCTTCTATGAAGAAATAACCAGGTGGATAGATGGTGGTAGTGCAGTGGATATGGTTTATCTTGATTTTGGTAAAGCATTTGACACTGTCTACCTCATCTTTGCATCTAAACTGAGAAAGTCTAGTCTGGATGATTGGATAGTGAGGTGGATTGTGAACTGGTTAAAGGAAAAAAGTCAGAGAGTTGTGGTCAATGAGGCAGAGTCTAGTTGGAGGCCTGTATCTAGTGGAGTCCTGCAGGGTCGGTACTGGGTTCTGTACTATTCAATATATTCATCAATGACCTTTGATGAGGGAACAGAGTGCACTGTCAGCAAGTTTGCTAATGATAGAAAACTGGGATGACTGGCTGACACACCAGCAGGCTGTGCTGCCATTCAGTGAGACCTGGACAGACTGAAGAGTTGGGCAGGGAAAAATCAAATTAAATACAAGGGCAATTTTTGAGTCTTGCATCCGGGAAAGAACAATCCCAGGTACCAGTATAGGTTGGAGATTGACTTGTTAGAGAGTAGCATAGGGGAAAGAGACCTGGGGGCCCTGGTGGATAGCAGGATGACCATGAACGAGCAATGTGCCCTCATGGCCAGGAAGGCCAATGGCATCCTGGGGTCTTTTAGAAGGGATGTGGTTAGTAGTAGAGAGAAGTTCTCCTCACCCTTTACTCTGCCCTGGTGAGACCTCACTGGAGTATTGTTCAGTTCTGGGCTCCTCAGTTCAAGAAGGACAGAGAACTGCTTGAAGGAGTCCAGAGCAGAGTCACAAAGTTGATTAAGGAAATGGAACATCTCCCTTATGATGAAAGACTGAGGGAGATGGGTCTATTTAGCTTGGAGGAGACTGAGCGGTGACCTCATTAATGTCTATAAATACATAAAGGCTGAGTGTCAGGAGGACAGAGCCAGGCTCTTCTCTGTTTTGTCCAATGATAGGACAAGGGGCAATGGGTGCAAGCTGGAGCATAAGAGGTTCCACAGAAATATAAGGAAAAAACTTTTTCACTGTGAGGGTTATGAAGCACTGGAACAGGCTTCCCAGAGGGGTTGTGGAGTCTCCTTCTCTGAAGGCATTTAAACCCTCCCTGAATGCTTTCCTACGTGACCTGGTCTAGGTGGTCCTGCTCTGACAGAGGTGTTGGATTAGATATTTTTTTAGGTCCCGTCCAACCCTTAATATTCTGTGATTCTGTGATTCATGAAGGACTGGCAAATCCAGCTCAGGAACCTCCCTTTAACCAAAACATGTTGTTGACAGAAGAATATAAATACCAAAATCATACCTGTTTTCTGGATAAAAGGTTTTACTTTTTAGTTTAAAGTATCACTACACTGAATACCCCCAGGCAAGGCTTTCATAAAACGTGTGCATGTGTAGAACTTGCAATGATACGAGTGGTGTCTGAACATGTTCCAAATTGCATTGTAATTAAATCTGGTGCCAGGAGCCTAGTGCTTCAGAGCACCAGTACTCTCAGCGTCACCTACAAAAGCCAGCAAACATCCAGTCACTTTCTGAATTACCTTGCTGCCATTTCACTCTCAGGTGTATTTTAGCTAGGAAACAATATGCCAGCAACTCAGCAGTTTTAGCGTGGAAGATGTCATAAGTTGCCTCTTACAATGGAGACAAAGAATCCTCAGATCGTTACAAGTACAGTAAGAACGCTACTATACCATGGAGCCATGGAGCTAGGTATCATTCTGAAGGAAAGAAAAAAAAATACTTAAAAAAGAAAGTATTTTGTCTTTTCTTTTTTTTTTTTTTTTTGTCTTTTCTTATGCCCTAGCCAGCAGTAATAGCCAGGAACACACAAGTGTCTGTAAACACAGTCTCAAAACCACAGATTAAGCAGTCCACATGCAGAGGGAAAAACTATGTTGTTAGGCAACACTCACAATATTTGTTTAATTTTAAGTTAGGTGATATAACAACTATTGTTGCTTTTCTAGAGAGTAAAAACAGAAAAACAGAGTATACTAAAGTAAAAAGATTTTTAAGAAACAGGTATGATAACTATGTATCTTTTTTTCTTTTTTAGTTTTGCTTTCACTGACAAACAAAAAAGATGGAGACAAGTGTTTCCTAACAAAAATACCTGAGAACTCAGATGTTTAAAAATGTTTTGGTGAAAAATTTCTTACCAGACAAAAGGTCTACACTCCTATTGATATATTTATTAATTTCAAATCTCGTCTCTAAAAAGGTATTTTCTGTTCTAATCTATATGCAGAGGTTTACATTGGAGATTGAAAAGTTACTGAATGGTATATATATAATAAATGGAATAGTATGTCTGTATTTAATACATATTTGAAGGAGGTATAATTCAGGCACTGAAAATCACACCTATATTGACAAACTAAAATGAGTCAAAAGATAGGCTTAAGCATTGTCACATAATCATAGAATCATAGAATTGTCAGGGTTGGAAGGGACCCTAAAGATCATCCAGTTCCAACCCCCCTGCCATGGACAGGGACACCTCCCACTAGAGCAGGTTGCTCAGAGCCCCATCCAGCCTGCTCTTAAACACTTCCAAGGATGGGGGTTCCACCACCTCTCTCGGAAACCTATTCCAGTGTCTCACCACCCTCATGGTGAAGAAATGCTTCCTAATGTCCAACCTGAATCAATCTATCTCTAGTTTTAATCCATTCCCTCTAGTCCTATCACTGCCTGACAGCCTAAAAAGTCCCCTTCCCAGCTTTCTTGTAGGCCCCCTTCAGATACTGGAAGGCCACAATAAAGTCTCCCTGGAGCCTTCTCTTTTCCAGACTAATCATCTATACTATTTAATTATTCTCTTGTTAATGGCATAGGTTTGGCTTGTGCTGTGTTCCACTCTCCCAGGCAGTCCCTAGCAAAGAGTTGAAATGCAGAAAGTGAAAGAGGTTGCTCCCAGGAGGCAGGAAGAGCAAGCTCATCTCGTTTTATTGTTGGCACAAAGGAGAAAGAATGTTTAGTGGTAGTCCTCAGTGTGAGACAGACCTGATCCTGATTCTTTCTAATTTATAATTCCCTAAGGATAATAATTTTAAATTCAGACATACCATGAATAGCCAAAAATTTTGCCGCTCTTACAGTGGTAAGCAAACAGCTGTCAGGAAGGCATTGTATCAGTCTTGGTGTGAATATGTGTAATATGTATAAGTCCCGTCCTAAATATGTGCAATGTCAAATGACAGTAAGACAACCAACTCTTAGTACTGTCATAGTTGTCACTATGAGCCCACTCTGGTCTGTCACCAGCTGTGACCTGACCTGTCCTGACACAGTCCCTCCACTCGCTATGCTTCTTCCTTCCTCCTTTTACAATGCTGCCATCCTCCCCAGGATTCAAAGAGTGTCTGCACTCCCACTTGCATTCATTTAGTTAAACCACTGCAAATCATCTTGTAGATACTCCTCTTTCCAGCTGAAGATGACTAATTTACTCAATGAGAGTAAAACCAAATCTTCAGTGAAGTTTAACTTTGGCTTATTTCAGGAGGAATCTATTTATGACTGATTTAAGGAGAATGTTTCATTAAAAAGAATATATTTGACTTCACAGCCTTTTGTATTAGTGTAATCAATTCATGTTCAAATGAAACCAGACATTAAACCATCATAATTTTTAAAGTGCTTATCAACAGGAGTATAAATATAACTCATTTATCAGTTTGCAAGTATTTGCAAATGCCAGTCACTGTAGGGTGTCTCCATTCAAGACAAAGCAATCAAAAATCTTTCAAAAAAAATCCTAAAATTCAAGAGTAGAATTTGAAATTAGAGATTATATCTTAACTGTCCATTTTTCTGAGGACTTTTAGACTCCATCCTCAGTATAAGGTGGGTGGTGAAACACTGGAACTGGTTTGCTAAAGAGTTGGGTCAATGCACCAAGCTTGTCAGTGTTTAAGAGGCATTTGGAGAATGTCCTTAACAACATACTTGAATTTAGTCAGCCTTGAATTAGTCAGGCAGTTGGACTAGATGATCACTGTAGGTCCCTTACAAATGAAATAGTCTATTATTTTCTAAAATAGTAACATTTTTTGTACTTTCTAGTTGTGCATTAAGAATGGGGGACCACAATTTTCCTGTGTTGTTCTCTTATCCTCTCCAATCTTGCTTCTTGCTCTCAGCTCTAAAATAAGACCGCATTCCTTTCCAATTGTTTCTGCTTTTGTTACTGTTAACATTTGTTTTCGTCAAACAATATCAAGGAATGTCTGGAAAATCAATGTTTAATAAGTTACAGTAATGTTTTCAATTTCCTGTCATCTGCTTTAATGTACATGTGTACCCTGTCGTTTCTCATCACTTTCTGAATCCATCTTGTTATCAGCAAGGTATAACTTAATGTACAGCTAACTCTTTCCTAGGTGACCTTAAACTATATACTATTGGGGATAGTTCGCAGAAGAATCATTCTTTCTTTGCAGTGAAGGTGACAGAGGGAACAGCCTTAAAGCAGCAGCACAAAACTTTAACAAGGACTTTCATACTTGGGTAAATATTGAGGAGAGGAGAGGAGAGGAGAGGAGAGGAGAGGAGAGGAGAGGAGAGGAGAGGAGAGAGGAGAGAGGAGAGAGGAGAGAGGAGAGAGGAGAGGAAAGAAGAGAGAGGAGAGAGGAGAGAGGAGAAGAGAGGAGAAGAGAGGAGAAGAGAGGAGAAGGGAGGAGAAGGGAGGAGAAGAGAGAAGAGAGGAGAAAGAGAAGAGAAGAAGAGAAGAGAGGAGAAGAGAAGAGAAGAGAAAAAGAAAAGAAAAG
>JANVCC010010235.1:3793651-3805417 GCA_025345505.1 Todiramphus chloris collaris
AAAGAAAAGAAAAGAAAAGAAAAGAAAAGAAAAGAAAAAAAAAAAGTTGGGTGGAAGAAAATCATTATGTCTGCAACTCTGATCATTGTGTATCAAAATATACTTTTTTCCTTGCTTCTTCATGACAAAACCATGAAAGAGTTCTATGTCTGAATAAGATTATGTCTCATAGCACTTTCTGAGGATCCAACCTTCACATTTATTACTATTACTTTGCCATACCTTTTTCTCTGTAGTGACTTAAAGTGATTGTCAGAAAATATGAAGAAAGGAGGTGGTTATGATTTACTTCAGTGCTTCCTCAGCAATTGCACTCCATGAACTTAAGGTGTTTTCCAACCTACATGATTCTATGATTTCTCTTCTACAAACACTGTGATTTAAAAATTTGCTCAGTGTGACAAAAGCTAGAGGAGGGGTAAAAAAGTAGAGAATGCAAGATTGCAATGCTCTAGTGCAAAGAGAAAGAAGGAGATTAGCAGGAGGAGGGAAAAAAGTAAGAGGGATTTCACTGTCCTGAGGAGATATATCCAGCCACCTGTCCACATCTGAACAGCTGAGTTAGTCCTATTTGGTTATTGCTGTGATGTCAATTCCCTTAGACCAGTGTAAGTTTGCTGTGGAGATTAACTTCAAAACCGGAACAAGTAGTGGTAGGGCTGCAGACCTCTGGAACAGGAGTCCTTGGCTCACATCTTCACCATTTGAATGTTTCATCGGTTGGTCACTGCAAGCCATTAAATCTCACCAGACTCAACAGGATGGCTTATAAAAAAATCATGGGGCTATATGAATGGTGGTTCTGGCACTCAGCCCATAGACTTCTTTTTTTTAGTAATTCTGACAGACACTTGTTACTCTTGGTTGCGCTTTCTTCTTTCTCTTGTTCTTTTTTAATATCTTTAAATATAGTTGCATGCTGGAGAATGCAAGTATCTCCCTACCCAGATGTGTTAAAGTCTTAGGTCAGCCTTTTTGCATGCATAAAACTCTCCAGACCCAGATTTAGTAAAGGTTTGGGAGATGGAAGAGGTAGAGAAGTAGTGAATCTGGGAACAAGGACCAACCCACTCATCCTGATCCTGAAGACACTGAAAAGACTGTGAACTCCCACATAGATTTCTGCATTCAATTCATTACCAGTTGGTACTTAGAGATAACATTATGGAAGTTTTTGTTTCTCCACTTGGCTTTAATTGCCTTCCTTATTAGGATTTATCTTTCTGATATGACAAAATATTATTTCAATAGATGCTGCAACGTTATGCAAAAGGAGTCGAAAATTATTTCCCATAGAACATTATTAATGAATGTTTACGAGTTTCAATGCAAGCAATTTAAAGGGCTCAGGAGATACCTTTCTTGAGAGCTCAATTCTATGAGATAGATGTTTAGTTTAAAATAAACTAAGCTTCATGTTTGGGGTTTTCTTTTTTTTCTTTTTTTTTTTTTTTTTTTTTCCTTCTCTGGAATATAGGAAACTGTTCTTCAAATGCTAACTAATCTAACCAATTTTGTATTGAATCATGAATGCGTTTTAATTCACTATTCAAACTGTTGTAGCAATGAATATTTCTGCATCCCTAGCAATATGTTAAAAGAGGGCTTTTTTCTGCTTTATAAAAAAAAAAAAAACAAAACCAAAACTTCTGCAATTTCTTTATACAGTCTGATTAAAATCCAATTAATTACAAACACAATTAAACCTTTCTACCACAGTTTGCAGAAGAGGGCTGATGGAAGTATAGTTGTCAATCAAAGATCCAACAGGGAGCAGTAACTTGTCATCTCCATAACTTTTAGCCAGTAAAACTGTAAAGCTAAAAAACTACATTAACTGTGTATTGCCATATGTAAGTTTATTAGGAAATATCTCACTTCTTTGATTGTTGCTCTGCTTATCATCAGATCAATACAATTTTGTTTATATGGTACCTTTCTTGACAAAGCCATCCCAAGGCATTTCACAATGATAAATATAAATATAATAAAAAGGCAGTTAAAAATACAATAAAAGGAAATTAAATATTAATGTATGATCCAATTGTATTGCAAAATCATTGCTGCCAAAGAACAATTTGGTGGCACCCAAACTTTTTTAAAAATTCCAGTTTTATTGCTATTTTTAAATTTTATAAAACCAATAAAGTGCATAATAATAATAATAAATAATGAATAGAGAATATGCACAACATACATCACAATTTCCCCCAGTCCAGATCGTCAATTGGCATAAATCAGCATTGCCTTGCTGACTTCCATGAAGCTATAACAAATAATGTTTGCTAGGGATTTGGTCTGTTACACACTGACTTAAAAAACAGATTATACTCTATCATTTAGGCTTGGTGTTGACATTGGTTGTAAGGAGGTTATTCCTTTGTTTCTTTACTAACATCCCTGAAAGTTCCCTGGAGGTTGTATGTGAAACTTCTCCCTCAGAAGGCAAAAAGTAGGAGCAAACTTCCTTTTTATGGGATGAGCTAGTGTTTAGAGCATTTCAGCATGCTCATTTCTCTTTCTCATCTAAGAGCAAACACATCTGAGCAAACTCATATCTTTGGCTCATAAAATATTAGTGCAATTGCACAGCTATAGGGTATAAAAGCACTAGTGTGGCATGAAGCAGGGAAAAGAAGGTTGAAGGAAGCAACACTTTACCTTCTCTGCAGGAGGTGCCCTGGGTAGAAAAGAGATAGCAGGGAGTAAACTTAGTCTGAAGTACTGTAGAAAGTACCATAATCAAAGTAACGTATGAACCCTCTCAAATGAAGGAACATCTGCATTACTGTCTTGACCAGCTTTGCATGCATGTGGCATGATTCCTTCTCTGAATGCCCCAATTTAAGTAATAATAGGCATAAAAATGTTGTTACCTTCATCTGGTGCTAGTGAATGGCTACAGTTAGAACAGCAGGGGACCATGAAGTTTGTACATCCACAGCCTGATACAGCAGTGATCTTTAGAATAGCCATGAAGTTTCAACTGGGACCCAACACAGTACATAAACATTTTTTGTTCTATCTTCAGGCCTGCGTCAAGCCTGCCAAAGTGTTGTGAGCATCTCAGATTTACAACTGGTGGAGCCCAGGTGGTTCTACAGACTTAATCCTATTAGAATAGGTGAAGTGTAACCTCAGTAAAGTAGCTCAGCTAGATACTGTTATCTACAAAGATAAATATATTTGGACAAGGACAGGTTGAATAAATGACTCCTGTAATATTCTGAATCTAAAGTAACTTTGACTGGCAAGGCACACACCAAGAACTTAGAATTGGCATTTCTGGGTGTCAGTACACCAAAAACTTTCAATGCGTATCTCAGAATGAGATGATGAGCAAAATACGAGATGACCCAGCTGCTCCTGTACAATGTCTAAATTGCAGCAGAGGTGTATTTCTGGGAGCAGTGTAACTCTAGGAGTCTGGATCACTTGCCACCAGGATGTTAAAATTATATCTTTTTCAGAAGCAATGTTCTAAAACAAGTAGTTAATAACTGCATTATAGAAAGTTTATTAGTGTTGTGGGTTAAATCTAGTTGGCATGTAAGCCCCACACAACTCAATCACTGTCCCTCAGTGCAATGGGGGAGTGAATCAAAATGTCAAAAGTGAGGGAACCTGTCAGTTGAGATAAAGATGGTTTAATAAGTAAAGCAAAAGCCATCCACATAAGCAAAGCAAAACAAGGAATTCGTTCACCACTTCCCGTTAGCAAGCAGGTGTTTAGAATCATCTCCAGGGAAGCAGGAGCATGTGTACCAGTCACTTGAGGAGACAAGTGCTATAACTCTGAGCATTCCCTCTTCCTACTTCTTTCCCCAGCTTGTATTGCTGAGCATACCCATCATATGGTATGGGACATCTCCTTTGTTAGTTGGGGTAAGCCATTCAATGTGTGTCCCCTCGTAACTCCTCATGCACTGTCAAGGTTTAGGATCAGGGCCATTCACTAGACCTACAACAGTACTCTCTGCTAACCCCCCTCCCTCCCCAGAGGGGAAGAGAAAGGGAATATGGGAGAGAGACTTAGCAATTAAAAAAGGAAACTAGAACAGCATTAATGAAAATGAAAATGAAAAAGATAATAAATATATAGAAGTATATACAAAACCAGTATCGAACCAAACCACCCTGATGACAATTGCATCACTCTTACCACTGATGCTGTGTAGCAGGCACTAGGGTCCCAGACTGGACTCAGTGGCAGATGGGAACTGAGTTCAGTAGTTGGATTCTGGTGCTGGATTCAGGAACACATGGAATGGGATCAAAGGCAGAATGGACAGAATTGTCCTCAGATGCCAACCATAGAAGAAGAAGAAAGCTTGACCCTTTTAATCCCTCAGCTTTATATGAAATAGAGAATAATGGAATCACTTAGATTGGAAAAGACCTTTAAGAACATCAAGTCCAGCCATTAACCCTATCGTAGCAAGTCCACCTATGGCAACATCTATATGGCTCCTAAACACATCCAGGGAGGATGACTCCACCACCTCCCTGGGCAGACTGTTCAAATGTCTGACAACCTTTTCAGTGAAAAACTTTTTCCTAATGTCCAGTCTAAACCCCACCTAGTGCAGCTTGAGGCCATTTCCTCTTGTTCTATCACTAGTTACCTGTGAGAAGAGACTGGTGACTACCTCTCTACAACATTCCTTCAGATCATTGTAGAGAGCAATGAGGTCTCCCCTCAGCCTCCTTTTCTTCATACTAAATAGCCACAGTTACCTCAGCTGCTCATAACGCTTTCTCTCCAGGCCCTTCTCCAGCTTAGACATACTAAGCACCTTGACGTCTTTCTTGTATTGAGGGGCCCAAAACTGAACACAGTACTCAAGGTGTGGTCTTGCCAATGACGAGTAAAGAGGGTCAATCACCTCCCTGGTCTTGCTGCCACACTAAGTATGAAGTATATTGGATGGAATCCCTTGTTGGTCAATTTAGGGTCACCTTTTCTGGCAGCTCCTCCCCACAGGTGCAGTATTTTACTTTTTGCACCACCAAAGTGATGCGCAAGATCCAGCAGTGGCCTTGGTCCACATGCCAGTCCTTGGTAGTAACACTAAACATCAAGCATTATCACTTCTAGAAGCAGACACTGTCATTAACCTCTGAAAATGCAGTTTGTTAGAAGAGACATGGCTGAAGTAAAATCAATGAACAGAATTGTTCTGTTCTAACTGAAACCAGGACATGCACCCCTAGCCTGCTCACTGACAAGGTGGTGTAAGAAACAGAAGCCCCTGATTCTGTGGAAGTGCTGCTCAGCAATAGGTAAAACATGGTTGTGGTATCAACATTCGTTTTCATCACAAATCCAAAACATAGCACCATATGAGCTATATGAGGAAAATTAACTCCATCTCAGACAAAATCTGTGCAGTTAGAAACCTAGCAAAGCCAACAGAAGATTGCTGATGAGTTCAAAATGTCATGAGAGAAAGGCTGGATAGAGGAAGAGGGAATGACCATATCAATATGACATCCTAGCTCGGTGATCCCTAGACTGGAGGTGATCCACCTGGGGATCTCTACCCTTTCAGTGGCATAAATACTGCCTGAGGATAAACTGCATACAAATCTCATCTACCCTTAACAGAGCAATTTAGAGTTGATTCAAGGAAAGAACTGCAGTCACTATAACTATTTTAAACTGGTCATGTAATGACACAGCTGGAATAGGCAGAGACTGACAGGCCTGATGGACAGCAGTATACACACTAAAGAGCACTTCATATAGAAAGATTCATCTGTGGATTTCCATGGTCATCCAAGCTAGTTGTCTGTAGATTGACCTCAAGACATCTCAGACTGAAATTTTGTCCTCAAGCTTTTCCTGTGTCTTGCTTTTACATACAAATCTAGCAGAGAAAAATTCACCAAATGCCCCACTCTTATTTCTCATGCTGACCTCAAACTCACTACTGCAAGATGTCATCACTATTGCCATCTCTGAAATCACTTGCTCCCCTGTATGTTCTATTTTGTCCTTGTCCCTACTCCTTCTGTCTGTCCCTCTAGACAATGGGACTACAGCAAAAGCAACATGATTAAACCCAGTTCATCCCACAGAAGACTATAGTTTATGTCATCTGCTCTAGGGCCATCAAGAATGACAGTTCAATGTAGAGTAGAAACTCATGAGAACAGTTAGAGTGATGACAGTCTTGGGTAATCTCTGCTGCACGAGAACTCTGTAGGCTGCCAGTACCTACAAGACTTGATTGCTTGAATGTATGCTGCAGGCTCTTAAACTAGTTACTGACAAGAGATTGCCACATAGTCATGTGCGCACCCAGGCACACATAAACCATGTTTGGGAAAATATGAAAATTGTAGCCTAAAATTTGGTTAAAAAAAATATAAGAAATAATTTTGAATGTCTTTTTGGCACATTCATGTGATTATCTCTTATTGAAGTCAAGTGCTCCTCAGCAGTAAGTATGCCTCTGAATATTTTTCTTCATGCTAACAGTCTTATACACATATTTACTTCTTTTTTTTTTTTTTTTTTCCCTAAATGACTATCCCTAGCCACTTGTGGTCATATCCAAAGCCAACAAAAGTCATCAGGGAGATTCACTTTATCAAATTCTAGTCTTGAATATCTTTAGTCCTTGAGACACCCCGTGTAGTCAACAGAGAGAACCAAGACATGATTTGTTTGCTTTGTCTCAGAGTGCTGTTTTAGGGTGAGGTGAAGCTTATCTTTATGAGTTCCTGGCTTTTTTTCCCACTATAAAGGGAACCTATAAGGACTATAAAGGGAATCTAGTGAAACTGACTTATATTTAAATGTTTACATTTAGTCAGTTTCTTTATCTTGTAATGTGTACAGGTGGGGAGGAGTCAATATTCTAGCCAAAGATAATTTTTTTTTTTTATCCAGAAATTCCTCTGCACCAACCCTTAGTCCTATTCCATTCCCCATGCTTTTTAAACAAAAGGATGTCACTTTTCACTAGTGGCTAATTTAGTTGTGAGGGAAAGAGAATGACTGGGAAGGGTGTAATAATTACAGCACAACGTGATGATCCTCCAATGTATTCCCTGAAGAAGTATGATCTTAGAGAATTTCTGCTAGGCCCTCCTCAAGTAATTACTGTCAATTCATGCTTATCTGCCAGCTCTCTCACCACGTTTTCTTTTCCTTGCCTTCCTTAGTGAAGATACTGATTCTGACAAAAGGACCCATTTGTCAAGGATCTGGCATGCCAACTTTTCTTTCCCTTTCTTTGCTGAAATTATGCAAGAGATTACAGTCCAGCCTTAACCAATATGTACCTTATCATCTAAATAATAGAACACATGATAATCAATGTCAAATGAACATTGGTGGAAGCAGATACAGCTATGCGATTCAGCAGAGGACTGCTTACCACAACCACTGCTGGACATCTTAATTTTAAACATGTGAAATAATAGAAGGCTTTTAAATAGATCACTGAGGCTGATTGAGCAATTGCAAAATTTGTAGTTGCAACAAACCTCTAAGGGGGTTTTGAATGTAGACTCTTCTCCTTATGGACCACACTGTAATTGATGAGTCCTTCCAAGGTGTCTCAAAAGCTCAATGTTACTTACCCCTAAGACAGCAAAGGACAGGTTTCCTTGACCTTCCACAACAATTACCCTGACTTCAGCCTGCTCTGGGATGGAGTGATAATTACAGCATACATCTTTGCTTACTCTCACAGGGTTTGGACAGGGGATCTTCTAGTTATGACTTGTGTGTAAACCTGGTTTAGGTAATAACAAATTCAAATCCCCTAATGAGCAAGTACGAATGGATTCCTAACCTAATCGCTACATTAGTTAATTTTAAGTTCTTGACTGGCAAATGAAATTGGCTCAGACCTTCTGTGAGGATAGCAAAAGGGACTGCTATTTAAAAGGTTTTACCATCTAGTACTGCAGATAGTACGGTTCTATGAGTCAAGTTCACATGCTTTCAATAAATCAGAAGGGACATGTAACAGCAATTTATTTGAACCAAAATTCCCATTTTTACTTCTTAGACTACAGAGCTAACCTGAAACTGTTAAATTCTCTGAATGTCTGCATGATCTGAAATCCTGAACACAATCTTCCTATGTAATTTCTGGTAACATAAGAACACCCTAAGAAGACAATGTTGGAGTCCACCTGTATCATTTTGGCAACCCTGCAACTGTTATGATGCAGAACACAAATCCACATGTAGGACTTGAATATCTCACATACATCTGTGCCACTAGCCAGGGTCTTACCGTGGCATTTGTAGATCATTGCTCAAGAGATTGATTCTCATTCCAAAAGTGCAACGTTCACTTCTGTTGTTGGGACAGTCTTCACTACATAGGAGAAACAAAGGTAGACACCAGAAGAAATGTGTGGTGCGCAACTTTTACCCTTTTTTAAGCATAAAATTTAGTTTCAAGGCTACCATACAACATGTGAAGGGTAAAATAAGAATGAAATAGGAGAAAGGTAGAGCTCTTTAACCTGAAGAGCATGCTTTAGCTTTCTCAGATGCAAGCATTTGCCTCAAGATTTGGGCTTATTATGAGCTCAATTTGGCTGTCAATGAACTGATCCAAAATAATTGTCTTCCTCCTACTAGTTCCTCCAAGGCGTATAGAGGAGGACAGGTCCTTTTTTGTTTGTTATTTTTTCTTACCCTCTTTTTTCCCCTGGAACAGTCAGTTCACCCAGTAACTTACTTGCTACCACATTTTTTAATTTCCTCGTCTTTCAGAGGCTGAAGAAATTCAGCAATGCCCTCTGAGGACTTACACAAACATGTCACTTCTTTGCAAAACATCCCCCAATTTTGTCAGTTGCATGAGCTAATGCCAGTGAAACTCCAATGCTTTGGAAGAAAATCCAGGGGCACCTTGAGGGTTTTATTTTTTTTATTTTTTTGTAAAGTTCAAGATGATTAATTATATAGGACTCAAGATATGTAAAAGTTATCCAAGTTTTCACCATTAATCACATAAATGAACAGAAAATAATTAGTTCGTA
This sequence comes from Todiramphus chloris collaris, assembly GCA_025345505.1. Lineage (NCBI taxonomy): Eukaryota > Metazoa > Chordata > Aves > Coraciiformes > Alcedinidae > Todiramphus > Todiramphus chloris. Next base: position 3,802,667 of record JANVCC010010235.1, read on the forward strand.
GTGACTTTCTGGCTTATTATAATCAGCCCAACTCAAATCGACTTAGCCCAGAGAGCCAAATATAGCAAGGAAAAAACCTTGAGGCATTTTTTCGCTATGTGTTGCCTGTTATCACACAGTGAGGTTTCTGTTCAAATGATGTGCCTTATTAAGGCAGGCGAAACCCATTTAAACAATGTATCAGAAATGCAGACAAGCTGCAGAAAAACACATGTATAAAGGGTATATTTTTCTTGAAATTTATTGATGGCTAAGCCTGCTAAAACTTTAGAAAATGTGTTTTCTAAAGCACTGACATTATGTTTTTCCAGTAATACAATGTGGATTTGTGGGTTTTTTATTATTTTTATTTTACAGTCTTTCCTTTCTTCCCTCTTTCTTCTCCTCATAATGGACTTGAAGAACGGCAATTATTCCCTTTTATTTTACTGGCTTAAACCATGTGCTTATTAGAATAAATGTTATCATTATCCTTTTTATTTTATGATTATTAATTTTTATTTGATTGCCAATACTTTTACTGTAGTCTTAAAGTCTTGAATATTGCAATAATAAAATGGAAAGGCTTGGATATGATTCTTTCTTCCTTTTCCCTAATAAATACAACTCTAATTCTTAGAGATCTATTTTAACGGCAGGTACCTCAAATTATGTTTAAATTGTTAATTGTTCTGTCATCTATGGGAATTTGAGACCTCACTATCTTTGGCACTTTGCCTGTTTGCATGATATCAAATTGTACTGAAAGTTTGGACATCACAGTTTCGGCAGACTGCTGAGACAGAGACACTGTCAGGTGAGTTTCACAGCCAGCAGACCTAAGTAAGTAAAGTGATAAAGTTGAGAGTACATAGGAGAGTTGTCTCTGTCACACGTCACCAGAACTGTGATGTTGAGTCAGGAAAGGTGCATAAGCAGGTACAACTAAGATAAGGTCGCAGGACTTTCTCTGGCATCAATAGTGGAGAGGCAAGGTTTGTGAAAGTATCAGAGGCAACTCCTGATAGCTTTTGCTCTGTAACTTCACTCTGGTGATGCAGCAAAAAAAAAAAAAAAAAAAAAAAAATTCCTCTGTTTTGAAAGCTCCCTGGAACTGCAGCATGCAGCTTGGAAAATTTAAAAACTTTCTCTAAAGGTAACATAGCTCAAGGGCAGAGATGAAATCTGGTTGCAGTTATCTTCCAAGTAAAAGAAGCAAAGTCAGTGCATGCAGAATCCAGCCCCAAAGGATGATGACACAGTGCAGGAGCAGAGGTGGTCAGAAGCTTCAAATTCACCCTCTATATAAAATTTGCAAATTGTAACTTCACAGCAGCTGCTTCACCTGTACACTATTACAGAAACAAACCGGTAAATGAGATCATTAGATGACTCAACCTGCTCACAGTTATCTACCTCTAGATATTCCTGTACTGTGTAGCAGAGATGTCAGTTGTTTCATCATAGAGTTTAAATCAAAGAACAAGGAGGTACCTAAAGATAGCGAAATGAAAAGGTAGTACCTTTGCAGTTACTTAAGAAATGCTGAAGATAGTCTTACCCTTCCCTATCTTGGTTTTTGTATTTTCATTCTAATACAGGCCCCAGAGTGTTTTCTTTTGAAAAATAGTGTCAGTGCTCAATGCTTTAAATTGTCACTGCTAGAAAGATTACATCATGAGCATAAAAGTCTTGATTTACTGTGGTCATCCTGTGGTCATCATATGCAGTTTGATCCCCTCTTACTTTGGATGAGATTTTCCCAATTCAGAGTTAGATTCAGACCTCTCCACAATGTTTTTGTGAGGACAACAAATACACAAACACCCCAGGAACCAGAAATAACATCCAAGTTACAAAACATAAGAATGGACAGTATGTGTTTGAGAAAGTGGATGCATAGAAGAAAAGAACAGCAAAACTGCAGACACACAGTGCCATTCCAACAAGTACAAGATTTAGGGATCTCTGGAAATGGAAGTTGCATCTAGGCTTTGATAGACACTCAGTAGTGAAAGAGTCATTATTCTGACTTGAAAACATGTATAAGAGAGCATCAAGATCTACTTCCTTTTTCTTAATTTTCCAGTAAACCAGGTACCAGTGATTACAGAACCATATCCAAACCAAGAACAATTTCTAAAAACAGGGAAATGCAACCATTTCTGAGGGATACATTCCAATCTGAAATCTGTCATTCAATTCACAGTTGCTCCTCTATCCATGTTGTGATACCTCAAGAAGTTTTGCAACACTAGGAGTATAGGAGCAGACTGAGAATTACAGGATTCAAGTGAAGATTCTTGGTTCTGCTACTCACCTATACAACCCTGATTTGGTCATTTCATCTTTTGGCTTTTCTACCCATGTTTTCTCTGTTTAGGCTAAACACTTCTTGGCAATGCCAGCCTCTTAATATATTTTACACAACCCCTGGTACAAAAGCAACTAGAAAACAGCTGGAGCCTCTAGCCACCAATAATATAAACAATAATAGATTTACTTTTCTCTAAACAGCAATGCACATGCATCAAACAGGGTCATAACATAACAATTTGTAATAAAATAATAATAAAAAATTGAAATACTGTTACTAATAAAATATCTCCTCAAGTTTTCCCTTTTATAATACATGTGTATGTGTGCCGGTTAATCTGTGCATGTGTGTCTTAAGCACAACAGACCCAAATTAAATTTTGCATATTATATCAAAACAAGTTCAACCACAGTAACAATTTACTTCTTGGCTTTTTTTGGCTTCTTTGGCTTTTT
>JANVCC010010235.1:3806045-3833952 GCA_025345505.1 Todiramphus chloris collaris
AGAGAGAAAGAGAGAAAGAGAGAAAGAGAGAAAGAAAGAAAGAAAGAAAGAAAGAAAGAAAGAAAGAAAGAAAGAAAGAGTTAATTTGTTTTGTTTCCTGTTTATACACATGATGGGAAGTAAAGGAATTACATCATACAGGACTGTCCCACAGAGACAGTCTACATTAGGTACAAGATCATCCATTTCTTTCTGGATGAGGAAACCACAAGCAAGTCACCTTGGAGGAAAAGTTCCTATGCACCAGTTTGATACTAATTATTTTATTTGTGTTTTTACCTCATAGTGATTTCAATGTTTTTGTACATCTTTTACCTTTGGTAGAAAAGGATAATGTATTTCACATATAGAAGTGGGATAAGAAGAAACTATCGTAGCTCACTGTGCTTTTAAGCAGCACTATGCATGGAAATTCCATTCTGCTAAGTGTTTGATTATACATTACACCACTGCAAAAAAGTTCTTTTTCATGGTATTGGCAAAAATACATACAGTTTAAAGAAAACTTTTAAATCTTGTGTTTGTTTTGTAGTTTTTCTTTGTATGTTTGTTTTGTTGGGTTTTTTTCTTTCTTTTTAATGTGATTATTCTGCATATGAAAGTTCATGTCTTAAGATTTCATAGACCATTAACAGTCTACAGTTTACCTCTGATAAATTTATCTTCAGCTGTTTTTTATTTTCCTTTTTAAGAATCACAGATTTTTTATTTTTTTTTTCCCCATGGAAGTCAAATGATATGGAATGGAAGACAGCAGTGGAAAACTTGGTATTCATCCAGCCTGGCAAGACCTGAAATCCCTCATGAGAAATGATGCAAATTTCTCCCTGCCTTGATTATCCACTCTGGGTCGCAGTAGTGCAACTATTACTTTTTTGATGTAAAATTTGTGGCTTAGACACAAAGGTTTTGGGGGGACTTGAGGGGGGGCTGGGAGGAGGGGATGTTTTTTGGTTTCTTTTCTCTTGTTTTCTTTGTTGTCTTTGTCTGTTTGCTTTCTTTTTCTTTCTTCAATAATCTGCCATCTTTAAGCTGAAAATCTTTTCTATTGTTAATAGAAGCCAAAAAAACCATAACCCACTTTGCGCACACTGGGGAAATACCTCTGTGTCATATCAAATCTGGCAGGACATCAATGCAGTTTCAGGAACATCGCTAGAGGAGGATCATTCAGGTGTTGATTGGGAAATATTTCCCCTCCCTCAGCAAAACATAAGGGAAAGCAAAAAAGTATTTCTGGAAAGAAGACTTAGGTGTGTCAAGACTGGTACTTCCAGCAAATAAAATGAAAGAAATTTAACAGCTCCATCAGCAAAATGGGGTAGGTGGCAGAAGGCCTGGGTGTTTGAGGCAATGAGTTTGTGTTCAAAGTGACAGAAGTGCTACTAAGTCTTATTTGCAGTACTTTGTTGTGAAAGGAGCAGCAGTAGTCAATGTGAAATTATATGAAAATGTATGTGAGAATTTTTAGTAAATTCTTTGGGGCATTTACCCAGGTTTAGTTTCAGCTCAAAATCTTTACTCCCTCCTTATTACTTTAAAGCTGCGATGGAAACTCAAAGCGACAGCGTTGTCAACACACTGAGACATAATGCCACAGAGCACTGTGCTTCTAGGCCAGCAAACAAAACATCAGCTTCCAAAAGAAAAGGCATTGAAATAGGGGAAAAGAAACCCAACTGTATGCTATGCGTCTTCACCATATATTGCTATAAAGTAAAACAGCACATTTACCAAGGAATGCAAGGGCAGAAGTGTGTGTGTAGGTAATTTCTGTTAATAGCAGTGCCATAATCAGGAGTTTAATTTATTTATCTCTAAATTTGCATGATGATGGGGTTGAGTAGTGGTAGTAGCCTGTTATTAGTCTGAATGTTTGATTAAAAAGAAAACAGAAGTTCCTTCTCTATTTCATACACATATACACAAAACAAAGTGAGAAAACCATAAAGGAAGGACCTAGTGCATTGTTCTTACATGCAAAAGTAAGCAAGGCAAGACGAAAGAACTTTGAAATTGCATTAAATGCCACCCCACTCCTGCTCCCTTATAATAACTCCATTATAATAACTCCATTAGACTTAGAAACTGCAAGGGTGCAAAGAAGTTTGCTCTCTTTGCGTTCTATTCAGATTCAGACCTCTCACAGCTTCCCAGAGTTGTTATCAGGCATTGAAAGCTGAGGAGGAAACTGCAGAAAGAATTAATAAGGCCATGTAAACCATCCCATTTCCTCCAGTAAAGCCTCCAGAGTAGCTGCCATTATTATGGTTGGAAGTGCTGGTGTGAAGGATGATGGGCACAACACAGAAGTAGACAGAGATCATCTGACTTCATGGCTGTGGTCAAATGCTGTGGCCTTGAGACATTACACAAGCACACTTCCCATGGACAAGTAAAGCTGCATGAGCCAAGTCAGAGTGGACTTGGGTCATTATGTACAGAACATACAATTTGGTTAGAGTTAGAGAATGGTAGTGAGTTGAGATAATCTCAGTGACACAAATAAAGGCATAATAGTGTTTCTCCAAAATCCATGTGGGTTCTACAAAATCTCCTGTGTCTCTTGATACAGAAGGACTTGTCATCTTGGGTGATGCAAGACATGAGGTCTAGGGGTAAACTCTTTGGAAAAAGAAACAAATAAGGACTAATTTAATTTTTTTTCCATGAATTTTACAAAACACTAAATTTACTCTATATCAAACCCCCAAAACAGTTTTATGTCCACTCACACACACACATAGACACACAAAATCTTCATTGACAATTTACAATCATAGAATTTCCTTGTTATTGCCATTAATATGTGACTATGGAATGACTATTGTTATTTTTAATAATTGTGCAACAAGGGCCTTTAAAAAAGAATCAAGGTACTCAAGTGCCAAGAGGTAAAAAACCCAAAACACACAACACCACAGAGGAGGAGACCCCATTTAAAGTATGTTAAGTCTAAATGGAAGTGGTGATCTGGGTATAATGGGAGAATTACAGCCACAGAAAATGTTGTCACACAAAGCACTAAACATGTCAGGTCTCTGATGTTACAGCAGCATTAATATGAGATATCTGCAGTCTCTTGGTGACTTGCCAAAAGGAAAAGGGGAGCATTTTGTTTGTTTCCTGCACAATCTCCCTCAATAACATAAGCTAAGGAAACAAAACCACTTCATTGGCATCATTACATCTGCTAGAGGCATCTTTCAGCATTGTAGTGTCAGTAAGGTGATGTGATCTTTTCCTACCCTCCTCTGACTCAAATGCATTAGCCAACGGTGAAGATTAAGCTTTAGAGACTTGAAGATGAGCACATTCTAAAAACCCCAACTTTTTTGTCATTAAAAGAAAGAAAAAGAAGCAATACACCATGGCAGTGAATAGCTGAGACCCTACAGTGAATGACTATGAAGGTTTTCTCCTAACCCTCTGTTTCTCACTAGTAACTGCAGCATGAAAGATTCTACAGATGCAGCTTAGGTGCACAACCAGAATAGACTGACCTTGTATTAAAAAAATAATAAATGTTGTGTTCTGTGGCTTTCTAAAAAAAAAAAAAAAAAATAACCAAATAGCGTTATCACTGACAGCTTTCCAAAACTGAGCCAATTCTTTTGGCTCCAATGCAATTACAATGACTATATGAGTTTGTGTACTTTAATGATGAATGACGCCCTGTAGACCATCAACTCGATAGCTATGGTGTCAGGAACAATTTGCCATAGTTTGTGATCAGAACGCTTATCTATGTTATATGACGCAACACTTTTACTTGCAATAGCTCGTTACACTATTCCTGCCTCTGTGTTTTATGTGCTTTCTGCAAATTTCCACAGCTGACTGGTTAAACATAAAGGAAACAGCTCTAGGATTGAACTGCACTGTGAAACCAAAGTCTGAAAAACTCGAATTTCATTTCTGAGCTTTCCTGGTGCTTCTTTGTTCATGGCTCCCATTGAAACTGTTATTTGATAAGCAAACTTTTGTACAAATTCTACCACCTCCCTTATTCCAAAGGTCAGTTTAAATGTCTCCTATAGCTCTTTATGCTAGACATTCAGATATCAATTAACACAGATAAGATATCCTTACAGTTTCACCGGTTCACACAAATTGAAGATATAGTTCTACAATTTTTGAAGCTAGGTATCTGCAGATTAATTTAATGAGAGTTATGACTAAATAATGTCATGGAGCCTCCATCATTTTAATGAGAGCACTTAATGACACTTCAAGAGTTGATTTTCAGTTTTACTTTGAATTTTCTTGGGGTATACAACGCTGCTGTTCTTATTGTGGCATTCATACGTCTATGATAATAAATAAGCATGAGTTATCATTGACAGATTTTCAAAACTATGCAAGGCTTTAAACACTTACAAAAATATTAAGGATTCTGTTGATTCCATCCTTATGCTCTTTTCATATCTTACTCAAGGATTTATCAATATTTTAGGATGGAATTCACCTTGCTAAAGCACAATTGTCCCAAAATATGATGTTTAAAATAGTAACCCAGGCTCCCCCATGGAGACACTGCCACTTTCAAAAGGAATTGAGACATTTTGCAGTGATTTGCCATTAAGAAGCAGAACTTTTCCTCATTATTGTCTGGGAAGGAAGACTAGCCTGCCAGCTTAGACTCAACACTGGGTTTTCAGGATGATATAGCTTGATTAATAAATCTCATTCATTCCATTTAGAAGGATTCACAGAAGATAAATGTTTCCCTTTTTCTTCTCTCCCGCATTCAGCGCAAGGCATGTAAACACCTTCTGTGCCTTAGAAGAAAATATATCTTTGACTCAAAAGCTGAAAAGCCTCTGAAAAATTTCTGTGCCATAGAAAGAGTGAAGTTGAGCTCAAAAAACCTGCTGATGTCCTACGATCCTGCAGTAGCACAGTATTTGTTAGCTGATGTTAAGAAGTGTACTTCATCCCACATTAGAGAGGAGAGGAGAGGAGAGGAGAGGAGAAATAACTCTACAGTGTGTGCTAAACTGACCTGAGGGAAAATTCCTATTAGCAGGATATAAACCCGAGAAGTCTAGTTGTATTATAAAACCAGAGCAATGCAACTTGTTTCAGGGGCACTGTTTGTGCATAGAGCTCACAGGACAGTGAGGTTTTATTCTTCATTGTGGAATGATTGCTGTAATGCAAATAAGAAATAAATGCAATAAAATCAGCACAAAATGCAGAAGAATAACGCCTGTCTTAAAACTCATCAGATTAATAATGCAAGGAGTGATTTCGGGAAAGGAAATTAAGCTGTTAAAGCAAAATACAGCAAGCTCTGATGCAGAAAATACTCCCTGTGATCTCCATGGTAGTTTTGCCAGAGTAGGGAATCTTGGGCTCAGACTGAGAGAATACTGACAGTTTGTGCTATAGAGCTGGTAAGCTTTAAAACACAAAACAGCCACACATGGGGAGAAGGTACGGAGGGAAATAAGAAGGATACTCTGGCTTCTGTATCTCCAGTTCAAACCTGGATCCCTGGTTAAAAAGTAGGAGAAGATAGATGAAGATCTGTGGCAACATGTAAGAGGATTGCAGACTACCACCATTAGTGTGCTATAAAGGATATGTACAGTAATTGTCAGTGTGTACCAATGGTACCATCCATATCAAAGCCTTTCGGTATTTAAGATACCAATTTCATGAGTCCTAAATAGTGCCTCGTGTTTTACTGTCTACCTCAGGTAGGACAGCAGCATTACTCTATGGCAGCACCAGCTCTATGCCAGCAGAACTTTATGAGGCTTAGAAAAATCTGTGGAAAAAAAAGAATTGTTTTGTCTGGCCACCTAGACTCGGAAGGTGGTCACACTTGCTCTGCAGAACTGAGAGCTCATACTCCTCATGAAAGCCCTTTCATCATGATTGTTAAGTGCTGCACATAGTTCATCTAGCTTCTTAGTGAGGTTTACTGGCTTAGGCTCAGCATTTTATTAACATACCTATGTGGACCACTGACTGGAGCAATATTGTGTCTGGAGATTTCAGTATGTGCCTTGCTCCAAGAACCAGCATGTTTCTAAATGCCTAAATCCCATTACTTGTATATTGGATACAAATATGCTGGTTTGTATCTGTCTGTAAATAGATAGCTAAAGGTTACATGCTAAGCCAAAGCTGAGAATTGTCTTCCCCCTCTCCATGTCCAGCCCTAGGCTATACTCTGATCTGTTAGTGGGTTATGCATATTCATGTTTTCATAGCCTCAGGAACCAGGACCTTGTACAAGGCCTCAGACATAGACACAAGTCTTCTCTTGGTGAAGAGTAGCATAAAGCAATAAAGCAGAAAGGCAGGCTGTATGCTAAAAAGTGGATGAAGCCAAGGGAGGGACTGAGACACCTCTCAAGGACCTCCAGTGAGCTTGAAACCTGTTTCTTCTGCAGATCTTGTTGCCTGCAGATATGCTGTTTGCCCTTTGAAGGATGAATTCCAGTACAGAAAGTCTGGTGGTATGGGGAAGATATGACTTTCCTTTCTCCTTGCAGTGCCACTGTTCAGTCTGTAGTCCAGTGGGGCTCTACTCCCATCAGCCTATGAAACTGCCACACTAGGAAATTGCAGAAGATCCTTAAAGGGACCTACTTCTGTTAAAACTTCTCCCTTGAGCAAATGTTGAAGTACCAGGTACAAAGACTAAGTTCTACATACTTGTACTCCCACAGTCTTAAGGTAATTTCCAACTGAGTTCTCCAACTAGATTTTCCCTCCTTCCTCCAATTCTTCACAGACTTATTCTTTCCTTCAGATTTTTCATGTTAATGTAACAGTAGAAAGCACAACATGGTGGATTCATTATCTGAGCCACCAATACAAATTGCATCCATCAAAACACCAGCCACAGACTACAGGTCCCATCTTCATAAATTACATTGAAAAACTTAATGGAGGTGTCATTCATCCGTGATGATACAACACAAAATGTGTATGCTTTAAAAATTAAAGTATATATTCCTATCCATAGTAATGCCTCCCTCTATATAGGCAATAATATTCAAATAGAAAATTATTAATCATACCATTCCAAAACAAGATGATTTTTTTTTTCTTTCAAGACACTGATTTGACAAAGAAAAACCCTTTCATAACACTTATCTTTGATTCTGAAAACTTTCCAAGTATGTTTGTACATCTGATAGTCAAAAGTGAGTTTCTCAGGTTAATTTCTGCAACAAAAAGAAGGGTAAAATCCTAAATGCCTTCTGCAGAGGCTTACCGGGTCTTCATGAAGCTTATCAAGTCCTGCTATATAGTCTTTCAGCTAGAGCTGCCTAAACTGGAGTCAGTGTGGTAAAGTAGGACTGATCCTCTGCTGGATCAGTTATGTTATGAATGTAATGATGATGTACGATTGAAACAGTATCTTCAGCGACTTTGTACCATTCTCATTAGAGAGCAGCCAAAACCTACAGATAACAGAGCCAACTCGTAACCTAGCATCAGCTTTGTTGTTCTGATATGACAACAACACTGGCAGTCCTCATGCAATTCTAGGACCTGGCAGAACAAATACTGAAGAAAGTTGCTTTAAAACAGAAACAATTTCCTGCTTTTCATCTCAGGCCTGCAGATTGTCCAGCAGATTATTCACACAATTGTCCAGTATTGTCACACCAAGCATAATTCTCTCATCCTGACAACTATAAAGAAAGTGCAACTGGGGAAAATAAACTAATACAGATTCATCTAAGGAAACCAAAGGCTATGATACAAATGTACTTGATTGGTAATATTCTACCTTTTGTTGACTTCAGTTTCCCTTTCCGGATTGAACAGTCTGCCAGACAGATGTTCTTTCTACTGTTATTTTCATACAAGACCTAACCCAATTAATTCAAAACCTTAAATATTTTGCAAACTGAAGCAACATCAGCGATAGTGGCATACTACAATTCCACACAGGCAAATCCATGCAAAATAAACCAGTCACATTCCTCTCCTGAAATAACTGGAAGAATCCTAGTGCTAGAGAGTCAGAGGAGAGTAGTGGTTTTGGAGCAGGAGAGACTGTAATTAAATAGAAACTGAAGAACAGTTGACCTGCACAATTACATTTTGTTACAGAGAATTGTTATCTATGGAAACCAAAACCATCCAGAGTAGATTAAGGAAGTCCATTAATTGCTTTTATTCCTTTTAGGGATCAGGAGATGTGATAGCCAGTGAATTGTGTTTTCTCTCTTGAATGCTGCCGTTTCCCTAGGCCCCAGGGATGTTGCTCAGAGAGGGAACCAAAGTCTGTATTAAGTGTGTTGGACAACATAACCCATTTATATGCTCCAAATAGCAAAGACTCAGCACTGTAAATGCCTCCCTCCAAGCATCATGATGTTATGGCTGCAGAATGTTACTGACTGCTGGATGTGGAAAGAGTTAATACTGATTCCTGAAGGAAATAGGTAGCTATGTTGCTAACGCCAGAAGAGTGAAACAGTCTTTATTCTCCCTGTGACCCTGCACTGCCAGCTGCAAGCCTTTTGCAGGCACAGGTTATTACATGGCACTTGAGGAATGCTGTAGCTCCCCTCCATTATTCTGATGAGGTTTTTTGTATTTTCTTTTTTTCCCAGAGCACTGTATCTTTTCCTGGGAACAAGTCACCAGGAGGGAGCTTTTTAATCTGTCACTCAAGGACTCATATAAGCAAGTACCTGTATAACAGGGTTTGTGGGATCTGGGGAAGATTGAGTTCTTCAGTCAGGACTTGAAGGTGTGACCTCCTGATTTAGAAGACAGAGTGCTACTTCTGGAGTTTACCACTTCCACCATCCTCCCCATCTGTTTTTGTCAAGCTCAAGAATTGTGCTGCCACTGGAAAAGGCTGCAGTTCTTAATGAAATCAGAAGTGCTGGGAATTAAATCTGTGGTTTCTGAAAGATCATCAGCACTCTGTTTTAACCCCTTTTTCGTTCCTTTTTCAGATTCAGATCTTTTACTGTTAAAAACATCCAGACACTTCCTCTTTTTTTCTTTTTTTCTTTTTTCTTTTTGCTATTAATTTGTACCATTTCTTTACAAGGATGATTATTAACATTCCAAGATTTTTATTTTTTTTTATTACTGTTCTTTGTTATAATGACAGACAGAAGCATAACACAGACAAACAGAGAGACGTATAGCTCGGGGAAAAAAATCAGTAAAACACAGGAGAGAACAAAGACAAAAATACTAATTTTGTTGGATTAAATCTGGAAAAAAAACTTACAGCAGTGAGTGGATTATATTTTCAGCTGATGAAGAATGGTTTCGCTCCACAGCAAAGGACTGACCACTCAGTTTACAACTAGGTCCACCTCTGGCTGAAATAGAATCTGAAATCTGGAGGATTTGGAGCTGAGAATAGGAAGAGTCATCCCCTGAACAGATATCACCTGGTATGGAAGTATGCCTGTCTACAGGACCTGAGGCATTTGGTACTATTCTTCACTGAGGCTTTTAAAAATCCTTTCTAAAGATGTCTGGCCTACTGATAACACTTTTGCTGAGTTGTGGTTTTGTTGTTTTTTTTGGTTTTTTGTTTTTTTTTTTTTGCTGTTTTTTTTTTGTTTTGGTTTTTTGAGTTATTTCAGCTTTTTTTTTTTTTTTTTTTTTTTAATCAAAAAAACCTAGGTAATAATAGAACTGCACCTAATACTGAGGAGCCAGAGTTGTTTGTTGTCCTGTGGATGGAGCACAGGCCAGAAGATTGATTTCATCTTTCCATCTTTCATAATCATTCTCTGGGTGGCTTTAGGCAACTAACTTCCTTATCATTCAATTTCTTCATCTCCAAAATAATAAGCGATCCTGAGTATCTTTGTAAGATTTATTGCTGTTAAGATTTATTGTGAATCAGCTGTTTGAGTGTTATTATTGTCCTCATTATTGTTAATACTTATTACTATTATTATTGTTCTTATTATGCTGCTGCACTGATGAGAACAGCTTAAAGCATATACCACTGTGCTGGGATCTACAACTTGCAATGGAAAAACTAGCCTGAAAGATAACCTTGCCACTAACAAGGTAAAAATGAGAGCACCAAGCAACTCAATAGCTTGCTTTGCTGATAACAAGCTTTCAAATATCCTGAGCCAGATTCTGTTCTCAGGGAGATGAGTGTAAATCTGAGGGGTCCTGTTGAGGTCTACAGGACTATAGGGAAATTACTGAAAATCAGAATTTGGCCTGACAGTACTTAAAGTAAACGTGCTCACTCTAAAGGGCCTGATTCGCATTGGTGCTCAGTCAGTGTGATACAGAGAAGGAAAAACAACAGAGACACACATGCTAATTAAAACTGCAGATGTGACTTGGTGGCTAGATTAAATAACACCTCTGGAAAGAGGGTGAGCTGCCAGGTATAAAAGTAGAAAACTCCTCAATTAAACAGCTTGAAGGGCTGATCTAATTTCTCCAGTTTTCTAGAAGCCCTCTCCTTCCGGGTGATGTCTGTCAGTTAAATGCTGATCCATACCAACTCCCAAGAGAAGTTGGACTTTTTCTTGTCCCATTTTACCCAGGAACTCAGGTGGATATTTAGAGAAATCTCTTATCCACTCCTATTTTATCCTGTTTGGGTGAAAACAGAGCAGACAGGGCACATGTGAGACTGCAACTACCAGAACAGTTCATTTTCAGCCCTTTTTATCTGCAGAGTGAGTATGGAAAGCCTAAATTGCAGGCAAGAAACCAGTCAGCAATGCAGATGGAATATACATGGGTCAAAGCTATGAATGCTAAAGCCAGCTCTTGACAGTGTTTTTAATCTCACAGGCAAAATCAGCCTTATTTCCACTGGACCTGGGTAGTTGGATTGCAAAAGAATTGAAACTTTTCTTGTGAGTTATGGGAGTTGTTAAGAATTTTAAAAATCACATAATTCCTAAGGAAGAAAGCAAACAACACAACATCACCACATGCCCCCCTCCAAAACTGGAAACTGAAAACAAAGTAAACCTAAGCCTCTCAGCCTGGCTTAGCATTGCTGAAGACTGTCTCCTGTGGCTGCTATTCCTACAACAGCTGCTGTGTGGCATTGCTTCCCTTCAGATGAAGAGAAGCAGTGAGCAACTCCAGTGAGTCAACAGAGCATTTTTTGAAGACGGTCCTATTCCTTGTCCCCGTAACAAACTGTTCTAATTGTTACGTTGACTGTTATGACTGAAATTGCAATGCTCTGCTGTTCAAGATTTTTTTTCTATGTTTCTGAAAAGCTACAGGGAGAAAAAAATTCCCTTTTACAAATTATTATTTAAGAAAAAAAATGAATGCTTTAAAAATAATCTGCTGGCTATGAAATCTATTATGAAATATATTTCAATTAAAAGGCTACATAATTTACATGCACAAGCTTTCCTTCTGTCAAGTTTATATTTTTGTTGTCTTGTCATAATGCCCTGAAGTAAACACTTCTGAATTTTAAACTTTAACATTTATCTTGGCAATCACACTATGAAGATAAATAACCCTTGAGGAAGATACACAATGGGATCTTGTATTCTAGTAAGTTAGGCTTTGTACAGGTTATTACTGCACTAGGAAGCATGGGGGTTCAATAACAACAATTAGCATTTAGAGATATACTGTTTATGTTCAACGTATTGTACATGCACAAGTTAATTAAAGCTATGCAATGATTGTGATTCTGAAGCTCAGTTCTGAGATCCTCGGAAACATTTGGGTGGCATAAAAGGGTCATAAACCAGTTGCAAAATCTTCATTGAAAAATTCTCCTCGTGATAAACTTTATGTGGGGGTCTTTTTCTTGCATCTTTTCTAGCATAGGGGATATGGAATCAGTGTGGCTGAGAACAGCTATGGTAAAGCAATACTGCAGAGCCACAGCAGCAACTTCTGAAGTGCACAGTTCAGTTTATCACCTGTTTAAACAGTTCCTGCATACCTTCTCATGGTCAGTGTGAACCATTTTATTTCTCTCACTTCTTCAACCCAGTTCACTGAGTGGCCATGTGAAAATGCCTGGGGACAGTACAGCCTGGGGAACAGTTTAAGAAGAAAATACCTTGGGACAACAAGAGGAGAGGACAGTCACATAAGTGAGTATTCAACTGTGACCTCGGTTTCAGTATGCTAGTTAGGTTAGCCATTTAACTTAAACCAGGGTGTGGTCACCTTTAAACCAATCTAAGACAACACTGTTATGAAAATGGATGTCTATCCTCTGTGCCACAACACTAGCACTCAGATGGCCTTGTGGCCAGACAGACCTTACTGAAAAAAATCCAGAAAAAAATTATGGCACTGGCATGGAGAGAAGTTGTTGTTGCACAGCTGGGAATAGAATAAAATACATGTTCATGCCTTCTTGATACTTGCACACACTTCAATTAGCTGAAAATGACAGTGAAACTGCATGTATAGACTTGCTCCAGAGTGGCCTTTGGAGGAGTCTCTTTCACTTTGCTGACCACAGAAAAAAAAATACATGGCCACTAGACCACAAGAGTATCTTTTGAATAAAAATAGAAGCAGTAGGGTCCTCTGAGGCAACACACATAGTTCTACAAATAAAACTGGTCTCCCGTCACATCTTTCCTGACATTCTCTGCAAGAAGGTTTCTTCTAAGAATGGTTCTGTTGTTTGTTTGACTTACATAGGAAGAATCTATTCTGCTAATGTGGGTAGAAAACGTATGACAAATGAGATGACCATGAAAGCAGGGAACAGAAGAGCCAGGAGCTGGTCCCGGTCTTTCCCTGCTGGCTGCTCTCCCTTCCAAGTTGACTACCAGAATGCAAGAAGACACTGTGGTAGATATTTATCTTTACAGTGAGGAGTTGCTCTCAGGCATACTCTTATCAATTTCAGTACTGGCTATAGTGCTTGTTTTGTATCCTGAACAACTTATACTCTTCTCTGCCAAGTAGTATGAAAGCTGAGCAAATAGTAGGGCCCCATAACATTTCAGAGAGTATTACAGCCTTAGTCCTGTGCTGTTATTGCCTTTAGACATCATAAGAGGTGAGGATCCAGCTCTATGATTCTTATGTTTGCCAATATAAGTTCAAGAATTTATTCTTTTTTTTTTCCTTTAATCCTTGTTCCTGACTTTTAACAGAAACAAAACCTTTGTGATCATAATAATTCTGTTTGACTCTAATTCCCTTCTCCCTGCCAAACTTTTGAAGCTCTTAGGCAGTTTCAGCTAACTGTGGAAGATGAAAATTTGTATTTAAGTTCTTAAGCTTTTTAGGATAAGTGACAGTTTTTTAGAGGATCGATTCTCAAAACACCATGACCATGAAAGGATCTTCTACCTAGAAGGATGCCTGATCTGTTGCCATCAGATGTTACTGCCCAGCAATCAACAAGCGTATAGCTCAGAACACATTTCTACATACAGTGATTTTGCACTATCTTGTAGAGACACTTAGGTGCAGAGAGGACAGGGGGTACCTTACAAGACTGTGTAGGACTTGAAGAATGAAGATATAGTTATTGAAAAAGAGGCTTCTGTAGTTTTGTTTCTAATGGATGTTGGATTTATTTCTTTTCTTATCCCGGTTGAACATTGTCCTTATTGTGACAATCTTGTTTTTATATAACAAATCTAGAGATAGGGCCCAAGTCAGCTGTTCAATGCACTGGGAGCAGCTGCCTGTCCTCAGCATTCAATATATTCTTTTCTTTCTCCACACAAGTCTGAGAAAACAGAGAAAGACCTTAAGACTTGCCAGAATTGTGGTTCATCTCCCTCTGGTGCTCAGATATGCTGGTGGGTAGGAGTATTTTGTGCTAAAAGTGTTTTGCAACTGACCAATTGCTCAACTCAGATTATTCAGAGGAAATTTACTGAAACCATATAAGCAACTAGAAAATACTCTGCCAGTCAGGTATATATATACACACAGATATTCAGGTACAGAAGGTTTGAGGTTCTCTTTCTAAAGCCAAGAAAATGCAGCCCTCAACAATTTAGATTGAGTGTTCAGGGCAATCTTGCTGGTGTTGTCTTGCCATCTATCCAACCCCTAACATTCTGTGATTCTGTTTAATTCTGTGATCTATTTTTAATTACAAACAATAGTGGTAATTTGTAAAGAAATTTTTTAAAGTACAGTTCTTCTAGAGCTTTTCTGCATCAGTCTGTTTTTTCTTCTATGTGTCTCTTTGTGACATCCCCAAACAGGCTAGGCTGAAATTTGTGATCTCTGTTACCATCTCTTTAGCTTATAGCATTGTCTTTAACAAACCTAGGGCTGAATTTCAGGCTACTATGTTTTCTGTAGTGTCTCACTAACAGATAATCCCTCTGGATATGATTCACAGAGCAGATTCCCCTTCCTCCCAGGACAGTAGACCACCCCAGTCTTCCCTGTTAGGAAATTCACCTTGCCCTGTACTCTTTCATGCACTACAGCAGAAAATAAGAACTAAAAAAAAAAAAAAAATGTAAATACAGAAAAATAAACAGTAGACTCTTATATAGTGTAAATAAAGGTAATTCTACTCAAGTCAATACAGCTATGCTGATATTCACTAGATGAGAGTTCAGCTTAAAATTTCTATCGGTAGAAGCAGCCGTGTTTCAGCACTACCTGCAGCTTTCTCAGAGCACCAGTATTTTAAGCATGCAACAAAACAACAAACCACAGTGTAGCCATTGCTTTCTTATAGCTGGTTGCTTATTTTAGACAGGAAGAAATCTGTTCCTTTCAAAATATAATGGAAAAGATTACTAACCACCAAATATATAGCAGCTGGAGGTGACAGTATGAATGCAACACACACATCAAAACACAAACATTTTTAACAGGTTCTAGTGCACAACCAAGAGAAATTAAGAAGCTGTATACAGATATCAACGCACTTATTCTATCCATGCTCACTGCTTCCCTGTATTCTGATCATTTAAGGATATTTAAAAAAACAAAACAAAACAAAAACTGATGAGTGTATAAAACAAAAGGATTCATTTTGCAATTGTAACCTAATCATCTCCAAATCTCTGCAGGCTGTAGGGCACACCACTGAGCTGAAGTCATGTTGAAGAAGCAGCTTAAAATGACTCACAGTCCCCTCTGTTTCTGGGAAGATTAGGTATTTGGAGAGAGACGGAGAAAGGGGAGGTGTTTGGGACATTTTGTCATTCTTTCCCCAGAAGAGAAAGGAACAGCTTCAAACTCTACAAACATCCTGTTTGAAAAGGCTACTTCAGAATGCAGGACTACCTGGATTTATTTTCCCAGACATGGAAAAGTGGCACTAGGTGGGCTGCATGATCTGCAGACAGTTGTGCTCTCTCTTTGTGAAACACTTTGAGATTTATGATTTCAAGCCACTGGTGCAAATGAAAAGTCTTAGCAAAATTAAGATAGAGAAATAAGTTTTCTATAGTATTTTTAAACCAATCTGGACAATTCTATTTGCAGGGATATTATTCTCCCTTCAGATTTATCATATGATGTGAAAATTCTATAGAAGGGGTAGCATCTTTTATTAAATTAAGTGTCTATTTAGAGTAATTTCTATAGAATCCAATTTAATTTCTATAAACCCCTGTAGGTTTCAAACCTTTTCCATTCTGTAGGATTTCTCCATAGGGATAGTTATTAGTGGCTGCAGGATTTGATTCACAGCAAAGTTGTTTTGTAGAAAGGAAAAATGGCTTCGCTATGAAAGATTTCTCTGTAAAGCAGAGTCTGTGTTTGCAGGCAACAGCCCCAGGCTGATGCAACTCTTTCAGCCAAACTGGGGCTCAATATACCCATGGTGGTGATATAAAGCTTTATAGGGGTTCATTGACACTTTACCCAGGTGACATTTTGCGGGTTCAGCCCCCAGGCAGTCCACTTGTTTTTTCACCCCCCCCTTTTGTTTTTTTTCTTTTTTGTGGTAGACTTGCACAGCCACCAGCTGAATAGGAAATCAGTCTGCTTGCAGTGAGTAACTCAGGTATAAAAGCAAGTCCTTTCAAGGGGGAAATGGCTCTTTAATCTGCCATTTGGTAGAAGCTGGTAGTTTCTCAGCACCAAGTTACATCCTATCGATCTACCTGTGATTGTGCAGCTCTTATTGCCCTCCCCATTACCCAACTGCTTTCAAACTATTTGAGGCTGCATTTTATGAGGCAGCAATACACATGGTCTCTACCAAAGCAGGTTCAGGACAATGTGAAGGAGAGAGGCAACTCAGCCAGAAGTGATAGTTCCTTTACCCCAGCTCAAATGACTAGCTAGATCAAGAATCAGATTCACAATCTCTCTTAAAACACTGACTCACATGCTTGTGACTAAAGTACTTTGCAAACACGTGTTCCCAGTTGCCTTCCCAGCACAGTGGCCCTCTGAATCAACAGCAACGAAAAGCAGCGCAGTCCGAGGGTTTCATTTTGCCAGCAGCCTGCAGCATTAAGAGCATGCAAGTCGTACACACCTTAAGTTTTAACAGTTGCCATGGCGATGAAAGGAGGCATTACAAAATGCACAAGCTGTTGAACATGTTGCCCGAGCTGAGACGAAAAGCTAAGAATAAACTTTCAGCTAATTCTTCCTAACGGTGTGCTTCAAGCAGCTGCTGCTCGGCCAGCATCACACCCCAGTCAAGCAGCTCATTAATACAAGGCAGATTGGAGCGGGGGGGGTGTTGTCCCACTGAGTGCTCCCGGGCCCTCGTACCTGGCGGCTGCTCCACCACATCCAGTGAAATGGCTGCAAATGGAGCTTTCTAAAGAAAAAAAAAAAAAAAAAAAAAAAAAGGCTAGTTTTATTATGAAGATTATTTTTTAATTCCTCATTTCCGTGGGGCTGACAGACAAGATCATACCAGATGCCTCTGTATGAGTAACCCTTCTTTATTTTAATACTAACTGTAAAAGTCCCCTCATGACGAAGGCTTTGGTGATCAGCTGGAACAATAGAAAAGGTGTCTGCCTGGTCCTGATGCAGAGAAAGGAACAGGAGTTTTGAACGGAGTGGGAGGATGAACGTTATGCTCCATCATTTTTGTGGCTGTGTGTACTCCTCCTTGGGCATACTGAAGGGGAAACATGTCAGAGTTCCTGGTCCCTATCACCAGGGCAAAAAAGGCTTCAGGGTTTTGTTTTTTTTTTTTTTTTTCCAGACGGAATATCGCTGCCTCCCAAAAGCATCCTGCATAGCATCTGAGCAGGTAAATGCTCCATGTGCGCCCCCAGAAAGCTGTCCTGAGAGACAGCTTTTCTTTTCCCCTTTCCCTCAAATATGTGTCTCCACACTTGCTGATTTGAGGCAGATTTTTCATAGCTGCCGTGGGTATGAAGTTTGTTTTTCCGCCTGATAAATACCCACTAGATGGCAACATCCCTCGTTCCCTCACCCAGCGCTGCAAGAGCCGGATCCCTCTTGGCGCAGGGGTGCGTGTCTGCATATGGGGGGTGGCAGATAAGACACGGGGATCTTGGATGCTATCGTGCGCTGAGCTTTCTGAAGTGCAAAGAAAAAATGATCAGCAGAATATTCATTAGCAAACTCATTCCAGCTTTAAAAAGAAATGTAACTATCAACACTAAAGTATGCATTACCTGTATCTGTTGAAGACTTAGAGGGGTATTTCTGAGCACCTGTCCAGAAGCAATTTCAGGCCTTGTAACTCAAATAAACCCCTCCATTAAGGATATAAAGAACTATAGTCACCAAAACAATTCAATCTCTGTACTCCGTGCCCTCCATTTTCCCAGACTTTTTCTGCTGCGTTGTCTTTCTCTCCAGTATTGTCTTAAATGTTTTGATTAGAAGCTTTTTATGTATGCACCTGTTTACATATTTTTTAACTGTTCATCACACATTGAGTATAATGTACAAAAATAATAACAAAGTATCCAGGGTTCCTTTGTGCACAAAATATAAGCAGGGCCTACCCCATCAGTCTCAAATCTTCATACATATATTCTCCTGCATGCATGCCCATACTTGGAGGCACTAGAAACACACCTAAAAATAAACAGGGGAAATAAAACTTGTCACAGAAGTAATAGACAGAAGAAAGTATGCAATGGGACTTTAAAGAAGAAGAAGAAAAAAAAAAAAGTTGATATGCATTCCAGCATTAAGGGGGATAGTGGGATATTATCACCATCTGATGTGACAGCTTATCATAAAGTAGAAAAGGTCATGTTTTGAGTCTCCTGTGTAGGTCAATATATGGCACATTTCTCAGAGATATTACCCCACCCCTGCCACAGGCATTTGATAATGATGTTCTGGGTGATGAGGCATCAGCAATTCAATGCAGAGAACCACACCCTCAACCTTATGGCACCCCTGTAGTACATCCTGCTTGACAAACTGATAACCTTCAATCTTCAGATTTTATCCACCGTCTTAGTTTCAAAGGCATGGCGGATGTGACTCCCATAAGAAAACTAGCTCATCAGCATGTGTTGAATTTTCTCTGTTTCCTTCTGTTCCCTTTTCCTCTTTTGGATATTATGGTTATAGAACCTTTTTCCAATTTGTTTCCTGAAACACAATCAACTGAACTCAGGTGTTTAAAAGGGGATAAAGGAAAAGGAGATTGGAGAAGGAGTGCCATAACCATCTCCACGGAAAATGAGACAAGGAGTGAGAAAGATGTGAGAAACTATGAGATTTGACCTGTTGGTTTTTGTCACCAAATCCTAATAGAAATCATGATATTTCCTACTCCTCCAGGGGGAAAGAAAGAAAGAAAGAAAGAAAGAAAGAAAGAAAGAAAGAAAGAAAGAAAGAAAGAAAGAAAGAAAGAAAGAAAGAAAGAAAGAAAGAAAGAACTATCAGGAAGAGGGGGGAATGAGAGGAGGTTCTTTAAACACAGTAAACTAGAGTGTGACTGGCACAGAAAAGTTTGTAGCTAGATTGTCTGGAGCACTTGTATTGTGGGGAAGACTATCTACACGACAGATAAAACCCAGAGGAAATATCCACAGGGCAACAAATACTGGTGCTGAGCTTTTGTAATGCTTAATGTAATAAGGCTCTCAGCTTCAGTAACTCATCTGTAAGCCTCTAGTGTATCTCACTGCAGGTCTTACAAGAAGCAAGAGACTGGTGGTATCTCATGCTGACCACTCCCATCTTTAATCAGCAGATGAAATCTGTGCCATGGCAAATCATAAACTTACAGGAGCACAGGACATTTTGGCAATGGATTGAGAACATTTTCCTCAAGCTATTTAAGAATGGTCACTTAGGACATATGTACACTGAATGGCGAGGGAAATTAACACTGCCACATATTGGTTATCCACACCTATGCCTAAAACTAACATGTTTCCAATTAAAAGTGAAAGAGACAATTGCTGAAGTCACTTTGGCAGTGAGAACTCTCCAGCTGCCTCTAGATTCCTGAATAAGTGAAATGTTTGACACAGAAGCATATGTTTTTGGCAATGTTGTTTAATCCATGTTTTAAAAGGGAAAATTGAAATTCTACAAGGTGTGAAAAAAAAGATCACTGGAACATTTTCTGTTTGGAGTGACAGAGACCATGTCACCCTTCTATTCCTGCTCTCTGTAGACTTTCATTTTGCAGGAACTGCCTTACAAATGAACAGACAGGGAACACGCAGGGTAGGCACACAGAAAGAGAAAGCAAAGGTAGCTGCAGCCTCACGTAAGAGTCCTGCACTGCAAAGTACTGGAAAAGGCCTTGGAAGAAGTAATGCAATCTGAACCAAAAAAAATAATTGAAATAACTTACAAGATTAATTTATATCTTTAAAAACTTGGTCTTTCTATCCGTTGTTAAAACTGAAGAGGTTGGGTGTGGAGGGGAAGAATAGCCTATAAATCTAAGCTGGGGAAGAGTTATGGTTTACAGGCATCCCACATCTCTGTCAAGGGTCTTATGCCTCCCAATCCTGCACCCAAACCTAGGTTGTTTCTCACTTAAGAAAACCAGAAACTCAGATAGGACCATATGATTCATCTAACACTGGCTATTGCTATCCACAGGTAGCCTCTAACGAAGAGGACCTAGAACACTGTGGCAACTGCAGATGTGACGGTAGTGCATTGTCACAAGATTGATTCTAGAAAAACAACATCTGACTAACTTCCTTTTTAAAATCTTCCTTTACTTCATTGAAATGTAAGCATTTCTCCATGTCTTAAATATAGTAGTAATGGATAATTTCAATTTCATGTCACAAATAATTTCAATCAAATATTTCCTCAATTACCAACCAATAATAACAAGACGGAGGAAAAAGAGAAACAAAAGCACACTAAAACTATAAAAACTGAGCACATATCAAATCTTCCTGACAAGTCTGCTTGAAACAAAACACTTTCTCCCCTTCTTTACATTCTGTTTCTTAGCCAGTCTTTGCCCCATTATAATGTGTTTTCCTTCGTATACCATGATGGCTTAGTTTTCTTAGCAGTTTTTTTTTGTGAGAGAATATCTCAAAAGCTTCTTGAAAGTCGTAATAGATTATGTCAGCCAGTTCTTCTTTATCCAATATTTATTTGACATTTTCAAAGAATTCCAGTAAATTAAAGAAGCTTGATTTTCCTTTGCACAACACACATTTCTTTGTCTGTAACATATCATGCTTATCTAGGATTTTTTATAATCCTACTTTTAATTATCATCGCAGTCCATTTGCCGAAGTAAGGCTCACTGGTGTGTAATTCCCAGGATCATCCCTAATGTCTTTTTAAAAGACAGATAAAGCATCTCCAGTGGATGATGTTAATGAGAGATTGTACATTTCTGTTAGCAGCCCAACCACTTTGTCCTTAAGTTCCCTCAGCATCTGGTCCAGGTGGCTTGTTACCCAGGTTGGAAACTAGCCAGGACAGAGGGGTTAACACCTCTACCCATGAGAAAAGTGCTTTGTAATCTTTAATGGCCAGATGCATCGAGAACATCAACCTCTATGTATCTGCTGATGTTCAGCTTTTCCAGGAGCACGGAGCCCCATGCTGGGAAAATATCATGGTTTTCATCGGTGGACTAAAAAGGTCGGATTTTCTTGCAGTTTTATAGATTACAAAGCTGATAGAACCATTCCAACCATTTGTATACAAATATGCAGCAATTAGAATGAATGAATGAAGCTCATTCCATAATTCCACCGAGCACTATAGTATCATGTAATCAGTTTATTCTACCTGCAACATAAAATTCTACTTAGTTACACAAGAGTTCTTTTTATCAATTATTGATTTATGAACATCTAAGGCTTTCTTCAGTCACCATTTATGCTCTTGGTTTTATCATCTCTGCTGTGCTGAGAGTAGTGTCAGACAGTGGCATAGTCTATACTACTCAAAATTCCACATACTTCAGTAGATTACCCCATTAACCATTATGTTTTCCAGGCTGTATAGATTAAAGTAATTAAACTTGTCCTCAAAGACCTAGCTTTTTGATTATGGGATCATTCTACCGCCTGCAGCACATTTGAGGTGATTTGCAGTAATATTGTCTTTGGGAATTTAGTGACCATATTACACTGACAGCAGTGAGAGCTGGTGGACTTTGCAAAAAAAAAAAAAAACAAACAAAAAAAAAAAAACCCAAAAAAAAAACAACACAGCCAAATTTGTGCCCCTTAGAAAATATCTTACAGAGGCATGTTTGGTCAAGGCACCAGTGTTGTGGATGGCTGGATAGGTCTGGGAGACTCGCACTGGCCCATGCAGCCTCCTAAATCAGGGTTTACTGTTGGAGTCTGTAATGAACTTGCAACTGTTTTCTGTCTGGAAGTGACTGAAACAGGTTTACAGAAGACTGTACATTGACCCAGGAGAAATGAGTTGGACAGCAGCAGAAGAGAGAACAGGTGCCCACATCATACTTAAACCAAAGTATCCCCACTCAACTCTCAGGATAATAATTTCAGCATCAAGGCCAAGGATAAAATGAGAATGGTGACTAAACTGTTTCTCCCTTCCCCTAGAGGTGTCCTTTCAGGTCAAATGAAGGCTTGTTGGCCTGAAAATCAGAGGAAACCTGCACATTTTCTGACTACGCTTTATCTTTTCTATGGATAAAAGGAAGATTTAAGAATGTCAATCCTGCATCTTTCACTGGCATGAAATTTGCTAAAAAAATGTGTAAAGGAGGCAAAAAAAATTGATGCTTGCAGACAGGCTGCTGATGCGTTGTGGAGAAATTTTCAAAACCATTCCTTTTAGAAATGATTCATCTTATGTGTCATATATTTTCTTTTTCTCTGTACTTTTTCGTTCTTACAAAGGACTGGAAAACAGGATCCTCGCTGCTTAAGAGTTAATCTGCTTTGGCTACCTATTCCTCACCTGCAGTCAATATTCTCCCTCTGTGACAACCATAGCTATGAATTTATTTATACAGCAGCAGTGCTCAGAGGCCCCAGTAGGGATCAGCATTTCATTTATAAGATGCAGCAAAAAGCGGCACTATCCTGTGTGACTTTTTTTCTTAATAAACAAAGGATGAAAGAATATTAGTAGTTATTCCCATTTTACAGATGGAGAACTGAAAACCAAAGAGATTAAAAGGCAGATGCAGAAAAAGATTTAGATGATGTACTGACTGCCACTTACCCTGCATCCCATATACTCATTACACTGACTTGTGGCCATCTGCTCTTGGAATGATCTATACATTTCATGGATTCTTAGGTTTTTGACTAAATTTCCCTTGATACATGTCTTTCTGTCATAATATAACCTAAATCTGGAGCTTCCCAGTATCTGTTTCAAGACAAAATTCCCAATGAGATTCAAAACGTAGGTTTTCTTTGCTTAGCTCGTCAGTGTGCCTACCGGATTGAGCTTCTCATAAAATAATGATGGTTGACCTTTTTCATACAAGAACCTCTCAGAAACCAGGAACCTGAATGACTAATTCAGGGTGATGCTTGGTTTTCCTTTTTTTTATACTACGGTTCTGTATTAAATCCAGAATCTGGATGCAAGCTTGTGTACTGTTTCACCAGTTTCAGTGAAAAAAGTGCAAGGTGTAAAGGAATGATATTAATTATATTGTTCTCCAGGTAAGTCACGAGGAACAAAAATGAAAGTTGTTTGCTTACAGCCTTGAATATAGATGTTGAATACAATATCCATGGTCCAAAGGTCTATTTTAATCCAAACACTGCCTTGAGTAATATACATCATAAATGGGTCTGGAAGCAGACAGAGAGCATATTGCTTTAAACACAGGTTGCTTCATTTAGCTCTGGCCATCCAGCACTGTGGTCTAAGCTTACCTGAAACAGGACATAGGTGTTTTGAACTAGTAAAAACACTGCTTCAGCAAGACCACTAGAAATGAGTTCTACAAGCATTAGCCAGAAGTTCCTGGAAAGGACAGTGTAAGGAGACATTTCTCACTGCTCCATCTCCTTTTGCTTTTCTAACTTTTCTCCCATGTTGCTGGGTTTACAAACTCTGATAGCTTTAGAAAATTCTTGAATTTCACTCTGACACTTGACTGCACTTCTAAACATCATCTTACACCATTCGCAAGAGGACAACAAGTAAAACAATATTCTCAGCAATCCTAGAGTTCATACCAATGAAGATTATTCCAGTCTAGTCCAAGATCTATCTTGAATTTCCAAGTACATCCTCTCAGCAGCTGATTGTTGTCTTCTCTAGTGTAAATAACCACCTAAGCTGTTATCTAAGGTAAAAAATTAATCTGTCTTCAGGAACATTCTCAGGTATCAGAACTCAAATACTATGGAAGAGTCTCAGCTGTGGTTAATTCAGGGAAAAAATACTCTTTCCCAGAATTCCTGGAACTATTCAGGAGTATTTAGGTATTAGGGAGAGACAGCAGTTTAGTTGTTACCACCCATTCTTGAAGGCTAAAATAATTTAAAATTATAGAGACAAGCCATTCTGTGCTACTAGGCCTCAGTGACAGAAAACAGTTCCAATGCTAAAATTAAATATAAGTATTGACTAATGACATGACTCTCTGAGTCAGATTGGGATTCAAACTTTTATTTTCCTCTATCTCTAGAAGTTCTTGGGTTTGCATAGCTATGCATTGTAATGAAGAACAAGATTTATATTGTTTTCTTGTATAAAGAATACGTCTCTAAGCTACAGTAAATTTGCATGCTTTCACTGAAATCCACAGGACCATGATTAAATTTGAACTACTGATTAAATCTTTTGCTCAGTTATCACCCAGGTTCTTAATGCTTTGCAAGAGCAAGCTGTAAAGGTCTAATCCAATTATCTTTGCCAAAGGAAGGTTGACTTCGACTATGTGTTGCAGGATGACTAACTATGTATCATGATTTCAGAGTCATTACAGTGAGACCCACCTTATACTGTGGTTATGCTGAGAACTTTTAAACGTTACACTCTTGAGACATGCTGGAGTGATGGTCCTGAAGGTTGAAGTGTTTCATCCCTCCCCACAGAAGACAAAGAGCAAGCAGCATTCTCTAAGTTAAATGAAATCAGCAACACCAGCTTCTGGGACTCGGAGATTTGTTACAACATTGCTATGTTTTCCTGGAGCAAAATTCTGTCCAGATTGGGTCTAAGAAGAAAGGCTCAGAGAACGGTCCATCAGGAGTCTGAACTGATTCCCAAGTATGTGCAATATATGAGCTGCTTTTCTGCCTTCACCCCTTAATTTCATTGTCTTATTCTTTTCCACCCTTACTTTTCCTTTCTCCTGTGAGAGAGAGCTTTAGTCTTCTGATAATAGCAGCCTGGGTTACCCAGTCAAGATAATTTATTTCAGAAAACTGCTGTGATCTAGTGACCAAAAGAAAAGCAGCGAAAGCAACATCTTAAACAGACTAACATGAGTACAAGGTCTTGAGGAGCTAATAGGATTGTGTGCTGTGATTGTCCTCCAGGTTGGAAAGTAGAGTCAGCATCAGAAAAAGAAGCTGAATTTTGTAGGTTTGCTGTGTTTTTCTGCTTACACCGTTTTTTTGTTTTTTTGTTTTTTTGTTTTTTTTTTTTTTTTGTCCTTATCTCACTCCCCTGTTTTACATGTTTGCCTTGCTTTCCCTCAAAGGAAGCAAATTAGCAACAATAGGCCATTCTCAGCTAAATTCTGTAAGGATGTTTTTTGCTTTTCTGTTCCAAAGAACATTTATTACTGTCTTTAACACAGTGTTTCAGTGTGTTAAAGTACGATATTCTCTCTAGAGTTTTTTTCTATAGCTAACGGGGTAATAAAGGATATAGTTAAAGCTTCACTTAATAGTTTAAATTTTCATGTTTCCACTTCTTTTCTTCATCCCCAAATGACTAAGTAGATTAACTCAGTGGTGCTAGACTGGCAGAAGCAGTGACATTAAACATTGTTCAGAGAAAAAAAGTCAGAAAGTGCCGCTAGAGCAGGAACCAGACTGCAAGTCTATTCCCTGGCTGACAAGTCCTCAGTCACTGGGCTCCATTAGCCAAAATCCTACTACCTGCGTGCTACTGCCTGCATGCTTCAATGCAGTGAGCAGATCATACACTGTTCTACACATTCCTGGGGGGGATGTGAAATCGAAACACCTCTGTCAAAGGCTGGATCCACTACACCCTGGACTGAAGATGGTCATGGCAGAGACTGCACTAATCTGTAGGCTACTAAATGCATGTGGGTTACTGAATGTATGAAACAAAAAAGAAGTTACTGATTTTAAAATGTGTTTTAAAGCTTGCCTGATTCCATTTATTTTTTTTGAAAACCTCTATCTTCTGCCAGAACAAGACCACTGAAACCTTGAGCTGAAGAGAGCTTCAACTGTTAAGTCCTACAGATATAACATAGAGCTGGAATTCACAACTATGAATGGTACAGCACACCAAACAAAGTTATTATGTACAGGACAGCTATTGTCCTACTCAATGTTATGACTTCATATTCTTGTTGAACTGTAAGAAAAATGTTAGGGACCTATAGACCTAGACAGGCTCCAAACAGAGGTGTGCAGAACTTACACATACTAAAATTTACATTTTCACTTAAGAAATCAAGGCCTGCTGTTTCCAGAAAGGGTGTAACTCGTGTTCTTCTGAGTGATATTTTGCTCACACTAATCAAAACCACACATACATTAGTAATAGAATAGTGTACATGTCTAACAATGGAAATCTTTTGTGCACTTTGATAATATACTCTCTATTTCTGGCAAAGCAGCCGAGCAAGTATCTTCTATGATACTTGGATTCATTTTTGACTCTATGGGCTGGAATCCATCACTTCCCACCATTTTCAAGTGTGAGAATTCGAAAGGTTTATTCTGATCATTAATCAGCCCCTCCAATTAAGCACAATTACACCCTATAATGATAGTTATAATTATTGATTGATTAATCTTTCAACTATTAATTAAGAATCTTAATTAAAGGAGTTTTTTTCACGTTATTTAAACTGAAACATGACTAATTATTTTATAATTTACCCAGTATGTGCAAAAACTGCACTAGTTATGTTATGTTTTCTGTTTCACTGCTGTATTGAAAAATCTGGATTTAGATTTTAAAAAATAACTAATCCTTCCATCTTTGTACAACCAAGATGAGATACCTTTTTCCATCCAGGTTTTCAAAAAGGGATGAATCTGAAATAACTCGTACAACACCAGATACAATCTGATTTTAGCAGATTAAATAGTTAATTTGTACGTGCAAAGTGTCATGGACACCCGATTTATTCTTTAGTCTGCAAAATATGTCACAATATGTTAGCTAAAGAAGTCTTCTTCACTCTGGCATGAATGTGAGTGCAGCTGTAGTTGTTATACATGAAGTATGATGCTAAGTTCTAGTCTCTAAAAATGTCAAGTGTCTACTGTATTTATTTTGGCTATCACAAAACTGAAGTACAGCTGCAGAGAATAGATTCATAAAGACAAAAGAGAAAGTTTAATCTTCAACATGATGATGAGGCACTTAGATACACTTACAGGCGCAACTTTTTCCTATTTGGAAGGAAATATGTGTGAACGACACGGTAAATTTACATAGAGAATCCTTATGTAGAGGACTGCTTATCATTGTTTAACTCATCCTTCCACTTCTGTTTCAGTAGACTGAACTCTATGTCTCAGTGCTTCAAAAATCATTGTTTGGGGGAGTGCTTTAGTTCAAAGTAACAGGTTTTTTTGGGGGGTTGTTTTTTTTTTTTTTCCTAACAGAGCCGTTCTGATTTACAATGTAAAGACAGTAATGCCCAATTCCATTAAAAGTGATGGATACAAGGATGAGTTTAAAAAAACCTGTCATTAAAATTTTAGGTGTTTACAACTAAATTAGCCACTCCCTGTATAGTTACTGGATAGAAATAAAAATAAATAAATAAATAAAAAATTTCTAAACTGTGATTCATTTCACGCTTAAATAGATCCTTAAAATGTCAGGGAAATGGTTCTTTCATACAGCTTATTTTTCTCTGTTGACTATAAAGGGAGGCAAAGATGACTTGTTCAGCTATATAACTCTAAAATTAAGTAAGATCAACCTCTCCCTGTGTGTCCAACTCTTGCACATGCTATTTAAAATTTTAGCTTCAGTCTGTGCCAAGAATTTTCTATGCTGGAATATACATTCTGAGAGTATTCATTTTAACAGTTGTTATGTTGGACATATAATGGGATTATTTGTGTGAACATAAATAAGAGTGGAAGAATCATGTTGTTTAGTCCAATAATATAACTGAACTCAGTAGAACAGAGTCTAAAGACATATGCAGTTCTTATTAGGAAATTAATCAACAGGGCAAATTGATTTAGAAACTAATAGATTCTGTTAGAATAGATTCTTCTAACTGTAAAACTTTTAGTCTGGAGAATGTTATTTTACTTTAAAAGCATCAAAATGAATAGTCTTCTGGTTGTATTTTAAAAAGCTTTACCAGTACAGAGTAAAAGAAAGTTATGTCATTTCCAGTTAATCCCTTGCCATTTCAGACCCCACCCCCCCCCAAAAAAAAAAAAAAAAAAAAAAAAAAAAAAAAAAA
>JANVCC010010235.1:3834052-3882249 GCA_025345505.1 Todiramphus chloris collaris
AAAAAAAAAAAAAAAAAAAAAAAAAAAAAAAAAAACACCAAAAAACACAAGTAAGATGGAAATTCTCTAAAGCTCGTGACAAACTTTGAACAATATATGAACTTAACTGTCAGAAAAGGCAAATAAAAAAGTATGGAACTGTCTGCTTCATAAACTTCTTGTATCAGACCCTGATGCACCAGTCCCAAAACCGGCAGAGATCAATAGAAGCAGAAAACTTTGTACCAAGAGGATGCTAATTTCTGAGGACTAGCCTGTTATTCAGATTGTGAAAAATTCTGCTTTTGTTCGTGTTTTGCTGTTGGTGGTGCTGGTTTGGTTTGTTTTTAACCTTCCCTCATCGAGGGAAGCAGTCTACTTTTCTAAATCACTCTTTGCTCTGTATCAGCAGTGGGATGAAAACATCACTTGGAATGGAACTTAAAGGCCTGAGATTTTCACTTAATCATGATGATGTCTGTATAAGACAGATATTCAGGAGCGAATACAATTTGTATTGTGTGAAGTGCTGGAAATTACTTTGGGCAGCCATTCACTGCATGTTCTTCTAAATCTTCATAAGAAGTCCGTTTTAGCCAACTGAAAGACCGCTCTTTTCTGTGAATTTTAGCTGGGCTTGTACTTGTCCAATATGTCTGGTATGAAATTTATATTCTGAAACTGCATTAAGCTCAGTTTGCAACAAAGTGGGGACTAAATATTGATATATTTTCTGAATTAATTGACCAACTTCCTTTGATTTTCTTTGAGTTTAGATGAAGTAATAACTCAGCAGTAGCCTATCCATTCTACTTCATATTTTTGAATATTAGTGACCTCTTTCCATCAATAACTATTTGGATATCAGTGCCTGCTAGTTCAGAAACCATTTATGAAAAAAAATTTGCCTAAGCTATAAATCTGCTTCCAAAGAATCTATGTAAAAATCAGGAAATTGTAAAGATACCTCTTACATTGTTTTTTCTTGTTTACCTTCTCTGATTTTAAGCATAGCAAAATATGCTGTCCAAGGTAATCTGTCAACTGATGAATATTAATAGAGAGCTTTAAATGCTCAAAGAATATATTTTAGTAATAATAGGCTCTGGTTTTTAAAACATTACTGCTTCACCTTTAGCCTTGTAAGTCCAAGGCTTAAATTATCTATCCATTTCATATCACTGGGGATAATAAATATTGGTAATCAGTAGTTTGGGTGCCTTTTCTATCTCATTCAAATTGTACCACAAGGTGAGTTCTCAGCGATGAACTGAATTTCCCTGAAGTTCACTGAGCTTTCGTTATCAGCATCTCTTCCCAGCACACAGGGCCTTGCGTTGCTCACACAGACAGCACCAAAATGCACTGCAGAGCTTTTAATGCATTCTGAATAGCTCTTGTCATTCAGGATCCTTCATTTCATGTTTCAGATTTTCCCAGGGGGCTTTGATGTTAATCCATTTCACACTTCTAACACATCTGTTCTTCTTCTGGCTTTCTTATCTCTTCTGAGCATTCAAATAAAATAAAAATAAAAAAAAAAAAAAAAAAAAAAAGAAAAAAAGAAAAAGAAAAAAGAAAAAAGTTTTAGCTGTCATTGTACAGTTTCTGAAGCAAGACTTTAATGATGAAGCACATTCTAGCTAACTTCATTGATACTTGGTTTTAGCCACACAAGCCACACAAGGAGTTATGTATGCACAATATATCCAGAGCTAACTGTTTCCCCATTATTTTTAATTTCTCTTGACTCTTTATGCAATTAAAAAACAGATGCCTGTCACAGTCCCTAGGACAATGTGGTCTAGTGATTAATTTTTGAACATCAGCAGTTCAGTTTTGTAAGAAGAACCCATCCCTCTTCAGCAACATTAATTAAGTAGTGGCCAAAAGAAATTGCATGTGTATCTGTCAATATGAAGCAAAATGCTGAGCAAACACCTTTCCATGGTCATTTCTGGTTATAAAGGGAGTCACCATAATTCAGTGTTCTGATTCTTGCTATAAGATCTTAGACAAGTTACCTTTTCATGTATCAGGCCACGAGTTAAATTGGAAATTAGTAATAGCAATAAGCAACTTCAAGAATTCATTATTGTTTTCCTTAACACTAGAAGTGGGATTTATTTCATGTACCTATAACAGCTTTATGTATCTAGTGAAAACTTGATGCTCAGTCTCACTCCATAGTCAGCAGTGAAACACTGGAAGTTCTAGGTGTGATTCATCCTAAGATTGCTGTCTAGATAGGTGGGATGAATCACTACCTCTATGTGTAACTTTCCATTGACATACAAAGTTTCTGGATGACAGCTTCAACTAAAAGGTTAGCGTACAGGTAGCTAGAACCAAGTAAAAATAATCCTAACTTGTGATTTTACTTTGGAGAATAAAATAACTATTATAATATGTGCTTAAGAGTTTCTTTTTTATCCCTTTTCTTCCCTATTCCCGGGTAAAGCATTAAGTCTATTAATGGCTGTCCCTATTTTAAATATGAAAATGCACTATTTCATGGTTAAACTTTACAGGAAATACTCTATTGTACAGTTGCACCTTATTTGAGGCATGTTTTGTGGTACTGACCAAAACTGGTTGCTTAACAAAGGCAGTAACTTAATAATGCTGGAAAAGAATTGTATTCAAAGCATCTCTATAGACAGGAGGTTACCTAATAACATTCTATTGTAGGCCTGTCACTGTCTATGAAAGACATGTATTATCATATAAATGAAAAGACTGCTTTTTTCCATCATCCATATCCTCACTCCCTCTTTAAAAAAAAAAAAAAAAAAAAAAAAAAAAAGAAAAAGGAAAAGAAGAATCTGTTCAGACTAAGCAACACAAAGCACAAAGTTCTTTGCAAATTCTTACCAACTCTTGGCAGTAATTTTTAAGCCATGTCAGAATGTAACTAAAAGTGAGGCAATTGTGACATTTTATTTCTTGGTGGTCAATTAATATTAAAACTCCAAGTGATCCAAATCACAGCCTGTGTACTGCAGATTTAGTATGGCATGATTGCTTCTGGCTTATTTCCTTGTCTCCTGTTGTCCCAGTAAACCTGCTTAACACAGGGAGGCACTTCATCCCAGAATTCCTTGCCTTGATGGTATGAAAACAGCAAGATGTTCTCATTTGGCCATTGCAGATGGTGGTTTGCAAAGATGCTTGAGACACTAAAGATAATTTAAGCATTTCATAGGATTTAGCATTAAAAAGTTTCTCATAAACAGTGCAATCTCTAGTGAACAGGGAAGTCAAAGGATGTGTACAAACAGGGAGGTAATGGATCTGCCTAGAAAATCTGATTAATATAACGAAATGTTATTCACATAATCAATCCCATTTGGTTCAAAAGAAATCAACTTCTGAGCAGCAATTACATTAAAGCAAAGAGAACTTTTTTATGATGGAATGATTTTCTGTCAGAAATGCTGATTTTTCCAAATGAAACACTACACCAACAGTGGATTCACTGCTATTTTCACCAAAAACCTGGCTGAGTCAATTTCTATGAAGTTTTGTATCATTAGAATTAAAGTACATGTTCAAACTGAAGCACCTTGTTGCATCAGAATTAAATGCTTTAATAAGGTCATGGTGATTTCTTTTTGTCAGAACATTTATTTTGTGGATAATATAGAAGTTTGGACAGTTAATTCTGATTAAAGAAAAAAAAAATCCATATAAGTGCATTTCCTGGAGAAGAGAAATTTCAAGCTTTAGAGATGACTGGATTACTCTCTTGAAACAGGGTTAAAGACTTAGGCATGGAACTCCTAATTTCCCAGTGTTTAAGAAATTTTGGACAGCTGCCCCAAAGTGTCTTAAAGCTCATGTCTGAAAGTACTGAATAGGCAGAAAAACTGGGTTTTCTTCTCAAAGGGAGCTTTTTATCACTGATTTTTTTATTTAACCCCAAAGTGACACAAAATAAAACCATTAAAAGGTGTGTTGTGTTTATATATATGTGTATAAAAAAAGCTAAGAACTGAAAAAAAAAAAAAAGAAAGAAAGTAAATGAAAAAACATGTGGCAAAGTACAGTAGACTCGGCCAGGAAGGTGGTTTTTAATTTGTCATATGCAGTTCAAATTCTCCATTTTTTTTTTTTATCAGTCAAATAGTTTTGGATTTATGATTTAGATGGCTTATTTTTACTTTCATGATGTCAAATGTTATATTCCAAGCAATGTAATTTTTTATGCTTACTCGTAATTGAACTCCAAGTTAGAATGTAGTTCTGATCATACATTACAGTGGTAAACTCAGACAATGGGGAAACTGTGAAATGGAGTCCATCAGAGAAGTCTGATTTGAAAGTATAGGAGGGTAGCAGGTAATCAGCCATACTTCCCATTGAGTAAGGTGGTGACAAATGAGTGTTTTTCTAAATCTAGTTTGATCATGCAAACTGATGTGATATGAATGTTTCTGTACTAAAATGAAATAGTTGGCTGATTTTTCCAATAGGAAATGAGGAATTTTTCTCTTTCTTTTTTTTTTTTTTTTTTTTTTTTTCTTGATGCCTTTAAGGTGTTAATTGCTTGCTTCTGCTGTTAGATTACAGAGTTGCTAGTCGAGTGTCAGCAATGTCTGGTTTAAGGCTATGTTCTTCACACTGTAGGTGGTGTGTTTGGAGGGAGCTTAGTGTTAAGTGTCTGAAGTGCTAGTCATTTTTCTTTAACACATGCCAATGACACTGGAATTCATCATGAACAAAAAATGTCACAAACACCAAGACCATTTTTTTTCCAGTATGGCTTCATTTTGTATTATGTGCTTCCATTCCCTCCACTTTCCTGTTTCTCTTTTCAAATAATCATGTGGCTCACACTCTTCAGTTCTGTATTTGATCTCCACATCTGCAGACTCGATTCCACTTCTTTTGAGTAACCTCTATCAGCTGGATATTGTCATATTGAGCTGATTAATTTATATTCGAGGAAACAGCTGTGGTTTCAGTCGTAGTGGACAACCACTCCCACCCTACCTCATCATGAAGTCCTGGAGGGTTTATCTATTCCTGCTTCCCCACACTACCTCCTATTTCTATTATGTATGACTGGAACTGAACTTAAAGTGTTATTAGAGATCTGTGTTCTTTGCTACTTCTCAGTAACTTGAATGACTATTAAAAAACAAAACTAAAACCACTTCTCTGACTCATATTGATACTTTGTCTTAGAATGGACAAAAAAATAAGAATGACTAGCATGTCTGTGTTGTGATTAGAATGACGAACAAATCTGAAGTTTCCAAAAGAGCCTGCTCATTTAAAGACTAACGATGCCTAATGTACCTCAGTAGTGGTATCAGTCTCTTTTTACTCCCTTTGGAGCTGAAAAAACATACCATTTCTCAGAAATCATGAAGTTCTGATGTACGATATACATATATACACTCAGTTACCCAAATTATGAAGTTATCAGTTACCCACGTGTTGAACACTGCATGATGACTTCATTTTCTGAGGATAACTGACTTTCTAGCCTGTCAAGTGGCGTTCTGTTGTAGGAAGTAATTTGTGCAGACTTTATAGTCTCAACTGAATTTTAATCTCTCCAAACCAGACAGACAGACAGACCAGGAGTTCTTCTACATAACTTTGATTTTAGATACCAGCATACTACTCACTACCCTCAGATGCGGGACTTGACCAATATCTCTGTGTTGGAAATATCCGAGAACACACACACCAGCACACTTACGAAGAAAACAAAACAAAAAAAAATTCCCAAAGAAAAACCGACCTTCCAGATGAGGAAGTTGTTTAGAGCAGGGGCCCTTCAGAGAGGGGAAGCATCTGACTCAACTCGATCCAAAGGCAACCCACTCTGGAGTTTAAGAAAGACACTAAAGTAGAGAAGCTGACACAGAGGGGACAACTGCCACTGGACTCTGGGAGCAGAGAAGGTTTCAGGAACACTGTGAAGGCAAAGGTTGTACAAAGGAGAAGGATAGAGGCACATATTTTAAAAGGACATTTTATCCTTTGAAAACCTGTTTGCTTTGGTCTGTTACTAAAAAATTAGGACAAGGATTATTGTCCTATTCATTTCACCCCGTTTCATGGAACATTGTTCTATAAAAATAAGTTACTGTTATTATCATGATAAATAAAGGACAGATCTGAACAGCACTATAAATTTTGGTAGTTTTAGATCTATTGCATGAATTTAAATGGATGTTTTTGTCACGGTTATCTATTCCCTTGACCACTCTTTTCAAAGAATTAAGGGTATAGAATTTTAATATTCAAATAAACTGCATTTTGCAGCATAATTTCTTCAGTATTTGGAAATGCAGCAGTGCTAATAATAATGATCATGCCAAAATACAAGCACTCACTATAAATAATTGTTACTAGACACAAGCAAAACACAGAACTTAGATCTTTTCCTAATCAAGCTCTTTTATCCTTGTTCAGTGAGCTGTTAGATTAAGGTGAGGATGAAGACCTTGAAAATTCTGACCTTCCAAACAATACAAAATTGCATAGGACTGGAAATAAACCAGGAACCAGAGAAATATATCTGTAAAAAAAAAAGCTTTGATATTGGGAAAAATTAAAAACATAAACTGGAAACAACATTTTGAGAAATAATTTAGAAATTATACTGACCATACCGAGGAGAGGAAGTCACTTATATCATTGTTATTTAGAAGGTGGGAGTATCTCTGGACAGAGTTACACAGATCTCTGGAGATGACGGAAAGCAAATTAGACATATTCTGTAATGGAATAGGGACTGTATGTAATGGAAAAATCATAATCATGGGTCAGAGGATCAGTACTGCATTTTACAGGTCTCTGACATTTCTGTATCTTACACAGACATTTAATGGCTTCCTGCTTACCAGAATCCTGGATAGAAAGGAGGAATATTTTTGAACAGTGTCCCACAGGTTCCATGTCAAGACATGAAAGGTAAAATATCAAATCAAAGAAGATGTTTATATGACTAAGAGCTATCACA
Organism: Todiramphus chloris collaris; assembly: GCA_025345505.1. Classification (NCBI taxonomy): domain Eukaryota; kingdom Metazoa; phylum Chordata; class Aves; order Coraciiformes; family Alcedinidae; genus Todiramphus; species Todiramphus chloris. The sequence continues at coordinate 3,841,014 of JANVCC010010235.1, forward strand.
GCACTACTGTAATCATGGCATGTTCTGCAAGTTATTGCCTTTCAACAACAAGACTTTCTCAAGGACAGTGTTTAGCCACCCTGACATGCACTTCCAAAATTAGTTTCAAAGAAGTAAAATAAAGAACAGGATAAAATCCAGACAAGTAGATGATAACCATTCATAGGAGAATAAATAAGATCATCCACACTAAACTTTAAACTCTGCAAAATGCTGTGTTATGACAATTAAGAGCATGATCTAAATTATCTCTGGTTTAAGATGGAGGTTGAGATAGATGGCCTCCAAAGGTCCTTTCCAACCAAAATTATTATGTTCCTCAGGCTATTGTTCAATATCACTTTTCACAGGTTGTCAAAAAGAAATAAAAAGTAGATGTCTAGACTTAAAGAGCCATGTCTGGTGACGTGCAGTCAGTTCCTGATTCAAATATACTCAGTGCTTAGTTATATAAAGTCATAATGGTGTAGGAAGGTAACCCAGAAAAGATGAAGTATATATAATTGAGCTTATAGGAATATAAGTAACTATCCTGGTTGGGTTTTTTTCACCTTTGAAAATTGGATAAGCAGAGTTGGAGACAGCTTTAAATAGAAATAAGAAGTGCAAGTGTCATATATTCGATTTTAACATATAGCTGGCCTGCATAGCAAAAACCTTCACTGAATAATCCTCTACAGTACCTATAAGTGGGTGGAAGTCTGGAAGACTTGCTTGAAGTATACCTGAATGGTCCAGAAATAACATAATCACCTCTACTTTAAAAAATCTTTATTTGGGGATACTTTCAGGAGTGAGTGCTTTTATTTTTTTTTTTTTTTTCTACCTTGCATTTTGGAGTTCTGTTCTTTCATCACTATAGCTTATTTTGTTCATGTATTCAGTAGATGTTGACATTGTAATTATAATCAAAAATGAGGACAGGAACAAGCTAATGAAATAAGCAAAAAACTTTCTCAACAAACAAAACATAAAAGAACACATCTGAATCAGTTTTAAACTATATGCCCTATTTTTTTTTTTTTTTCCCCAAGCAGAGCTCAATTCTTCACATAATATAATGAATAGCACACGCTAAGCATTGAACAAATAGGTCTGTAATTATACTATGGGGTCTTGGTGACACTGATAAAACATTCACCATCACCCTCTCACTGGAATTAGGCTAATTATGTACATAGTTGGGTGTCCATTAATCCTATTATTATTATTATTATTTAACAGTATTATTCATAATTTAAGTTTTCCTTCCTTTAATTTCAGCCCTGTAACAAACGAGAATGTTCCATGCTTAATTAACAGCCAAAAGCTTGAAAGTACAGTATAATGGGACATTATGGGGGCTCTATAGTGAGTTAATGACATAGCAACCAGCTAATGAGAATGAGGAATTTTTACAATGGCATTCTAAAATGAATGGCACAAAAGCACAAGATGTGTCAAATAACATCATTGCCTGTATCGTTACTTAGTTTTCAGAAGTAGGATAGACTTTAGGACAATATCCTGCACTCCTCAGAGAAACAAGATTCATCCATAACCTAGCAGCGATTTTCATTAGTAGGAGGAAAGTTAGTTTAGTGGACCTCATGTTACTGCATTAGCAGTGCCGTTCTCAGTCTCTCTAGCAGCCATTCTCTAAAGGCAAAATCTCTCTCATACCAGGGAATAAAAGCAATGGCAAGAGAGAAGAAAAAGCTAAGTCTGAAAATGTCCTGAAACAAACACATCTTTAAAAAATTGCCTTTCATCCTGGGTTGTATTAGGCTGGCTTGTAGAATGGCAGCATTCTCTAGACACCATGGAAAAGGTGACAAAGAGGAATACTGAATTCAGAATAGTACTGAGATTTAAGGGACCTGGATTTTATTCATATTCAGGTACGACTTCACTGACAAATATTCAAGAGTTCTGTATACCCTGTCCTCAGATGTAAAAGGGTAATAATGTTATTTTGATGCAATAAGACCTTGTGGGGACCATCTTCCACCCTGGTTGCATGAAGGACAATGAAGCAGGATATTCAGGTAACTGGTCATTCTTTGACTACACAACAAAGTTTTGCAGTATTAGTGCTACTGCAATTCAGCCTAAATGAAGCTTGCTGAAATCACTATATTATTACATTAAGTGATTACAGTAAAACACACAGAATACTCTCTATTCCACCTTAGTAAAGGCTGAAATATTAATTTTACATTGCATCTAGGAATACTTCTCTGTGCTTGTTTAAGAATAGCCAAAGCTGCAATCAACCTAAGATATTTCTCTGTAACAGATGAAATTACTTACTTTCACAGATGCTTCTCCTTCCTTCGACTTAAAATGAATCTCTTATAATCCCATGTTTTGCATCAGAAACCTAACTTCAAGATGGCTACATTTAAATTGTATGAATTCTACCTCCACATTTACCTGATTTGCAAACTCTTCAAAAAATGCCAACTCAGTCTCTTACTACCACTAGAGATAAGTTAGTGTAGATCACCTGATAACCCTTCACGTGTGCAACGTAGAACTCTGTAGGAAGCAGTCATAAGGTAGCAAACAGGATGGGTTGCATCATTTCTAGCTCTATTAACAGAAGTCTGTGGTCTCAAGTCTGCTCCTGAATCCGATTGTTGGACTGTGAAGTCAACTCTGATTTAAGATACATCAAAATGGTTTTCAGTTCAGTGAAACAAAATTACCTATTTGACTTGGAGTAGGAGGAAAATACCAATATCTTTCACCTGTCTACCACAATAATGTGTAGAAAAAATAGGTGGAAACATGATTAGTATGCAATTGTATTAACATGTGAGTGCAAAGAATTATTGCCTCATTTTTCTCTGAGCAAAGGTGAGCTATGGGTTTTAACATATGAATAAAGCTGCATGAGAGAAAGCAAAAGCCACACCAAACAACATGTCATGGGTGTCACTACTGAGGAACATATGCTTTTTCTTTACAGTATGATGATGCTACAGCAGAAAAAGAGTTTTTCCAGTTGGCGCAGTTTTCCTGCTTCAGTAATTACATTTTCCCTTCAAGGTTCTACACAGGTTTTGATCTGAGCTGAACACAGGAAAGACTAATTTTGATTTGCTATAAAGGCCTGACAAAACATGTAATTGTTTGTATTTGAGAGCTTAACACTAAAACCAAAATAAAGCAAAACAAAATAATTTCTTATTCAGGTGTTATTGGTCCTGCACATATTCTGAATCAAGAGAAAAAGAATTACTGCCTCTCTCATTCCCTTTGTGTAAATCAGAAATGAAAACTAAGTAACTGGGCATAACATGCCAAACACACATAAATCAAATCTGACCCTAAATAAGCAGTAGTCATAATAAAGATATGCAAACAACATTGACAGAAACCATGCAAATAATTTCACAAGTAAATCATGGTAAGTGGGCAGTAATAAATTCCAGTTTGACTGGAATGGAAGAAATTTAGACAAATTAGTGAAAGGTGGGAATGTTTTACAAGCAGATGGAAAGACAGTAATCATCTGATTAAGTGCAACTGGACACTGTAAATTATTTCATCTTTCAATTCAGAATGAGATACACATGTGATATTAAATTCTTCTAGATTTACTTTTGTAAGTCTTCTGGATGGGGATAAGAAATGTACAGAAATACCAACATCATGTAACTGAATACAAAACTAATCCAATAACCATTAGAACTAGGGAAAAAAAATCTGTTCATTATTCTGTTTAGATGAAGCATACCTTCATTACTCTATGATAAAGGGCAAAATCTTGCCTTCTCAAAATTTTTATTTCTGTCCTGGTTGCATTATGTAAGAGAAAGGGAAGCAACAAAGACAACCCTGAGGGACACAGACATGACAGTGATTTGCAAAAGATATGACCACTCTTTGGACAGTACTTACCCTGTGTTAATTCTTACATCTGATTCCTAGGAACTCAGGTAACAGGTATATAACAAACTGGAAAGACAGATAAATTTTTTTTTGTTTGATGAGGCAGAACCACAAGTTTTAACCTCAGCAAGGTTCATGTGCCCCAGACACCTAGGCTGAACTCTGGCTTTTCACAAAGACCTTTAAAGTGAAATACTAAAGCATCATGTTATTTGTACACTACTCTCTTCACGGTTGATGTGTATGTATTCTCATTGTGTTATAAATGGCAAGATAGAAAGATTATAACCAGCAACTTAAAGCTTGAAGTTCAGCAACTGAATCTTTAAGTTCCACACTTACAATGGAGCCAAAGACTCTGTTCCTAGTTATTTGTCTAGAGTCTATGATATTGTTTTTAAAGTTGCTTATCAAAACAATAGATGCACAGTTTTTCAAACATGAGTATGAGTTAGCTATCCCATTAAAATTTCTGCAGGGAAATATTTAAACTTCACAAATAAGAAGCCAGGTCTTCCTTCATAAGAGATGCAGTTTAAGGCAGCAAGACTATGTCACAGATTCATTTCTCCCATACCTTCAACTCCTTCGCTATTAGAAAGATAATTTTTCACAAGTTGTTTTTTTTTTTTTTGGGTTTTTTTTTTTTTTTGAAAGCACAAACTTTAGTCTAATTTCTTAGGTGACTGAGATGCTAATCAAGCAACTCAAGACAGAGAGGCTAGTGAAAATAATCAAATGTGAAACTGTCCAGGGGAAACACTCCACTTCGAAGTAAAAGAGAGGAAATTGTCATTTTGAAGCCACTAGAGACAGCCTTCCTGTTACAAAGAAGACCCTGGGGAGTCACTACCTGATTTGCTCTTAGTCAGGCTGGCAACTCAGTGACAGGGCAATTGTAATTAGGATGAATAAAATGCGAGATACACCAGCTCTGCAATTTGTAATTCAGTCAGCAACATTAAAGACACCACATTTTGTTTAATTTTCTGAAGAATCAGGCACTGTGCTAACAGGTAGCAGGACTTACTCCTGTGGGGATGACTTACATAAAATCTGAATTTCTCTCCATACAAAGAACAAGTCTGATACAGGCAAGGGAGATGAGACAGTTATGTTCTTCTTGATGGAATTTTAGGTAATATGTAGGAAAAGTTAATATAGAAAGTCAGATGCTGGGATTTTATTTTTCCATTCTGTGTTAGGTGCACAAGAGGAAAACGATGGAGTTTCACTGAAGTGACTACCTTCAGAATATGATCTTTCCTCTTTCCATCCAGATAATGAAAACTGCAGAGTACAGATGCATCAGACAGTTCTTGTCTTTGCCATTAGAATTAGTAACCCCAAAAAAGAATATTTTCAGTATAATTTTCTGGGTATTCACAATTCATTGTCAGACAAAAGCAGTTTTTTCCAGAAAATATGTAAAGCCCCATATGTAAAAAACTGAAATGTTATATTTAGGAACTGAAATCCACTCAAAAACTCTTTTAAAGTGAGATGTTGTAAGTGACTTCTATAGACAAGCATGCATAATGGGACAGTTTTATGTCAGTCTTCATCTCCAAACATGAACTAAAAAAAGTCATGTAAAACCAGCACGCTCTTTAAAACAAACACACAACCAAACAACAACTGACCAACCAAAAAACCCCTCACCCAGATGTAGGCACGGGATAACGAAGAATAAGTGAGGACAGTTACAAAATAATCATCTAGTGGCTCTGCATCTAAAGAAACACAGTTCCCCAGAGGCTGAGCTCTGGCTTTTACTCATGTTCAATAGCCACCAGCAGGTATCAAGTACCCTGTGAAAGAGACAACGAGGCAGTGGTAAGTATATTGCCTATCGTTTTAGCACTTTGTTTCTGTGAGTTGAAACAAGTCCCCGAATATGAATGTAACTCAAAGCTAGAAAAGGTTTCTTCTGCACAAATTTGAATGCTCCACTTAGGAACTGAAACAGACTAGCATGCAGCACTTCTCCCACCCCTACCTCCCCCCCCCACCTCCCCCCCCACCCGCCCCCGAGCTGCATTTTAAAAGCAGATGCAAAAGTCCCACAAGCCTGGAGAAAATTTGTACTTAAAAGATTCTCAATATGGTTGGCTGACCCTTGGAAATGTACACATATTCAGAAAAGCCTTTGTAACCTCAAACTTTGTTTTGGTTTTTTTGTTTTTTGGGTTTGTTTTTTTTTTTTTGTTTTTTTTGTTTTTTTTTGTTTTTAATTTCCCCAAAACAAATATGAGCTTTACTGAAGGATTTGTTTTATCATTGGTGAGTCCCTCAACATCACAGAGACCACAAGTCCAACACAGTCATGTCCTTCTCTGCCACAACAGGTCAAGATGGTAAATACAACTTTAACCATATTCTGTCACTGAGCTTAAAACTTGGTTGTGTCAAATTTGTAGTAGTGCTTGAATCGAATCCTAATGAAGTTCCTGTCTATACTACAGAATGAAGTAAGTTTTTAAGCACATGGGTCAGGAGACAACCTTACTGTGGTTGGTGCCTGAGGCAGTTCTGCACCTTTAAAGAGGTTGGACTGTCAGGGTTAACTGAAGATTTCTATTTTTGGGCTGTCAGTCCAACCTGTGCCACAACCATTAATTTCTGTTGATAATATAATTTTTCAAAGGGAAAGTACCTTCCTTTGTGATTTGCTCCAGTTGCCTCCATCACCTTGTTCAGTAATTAAAATCATCTACTGAAGAAGCCAATTTCTATATATTTATAATGCTTCTAGCTCTATATTTATCAAATCAGCTGTGTAGAGGCTGCTATCTATCTGTCAATCTTTCTGTATAATCATGTAATTGTTTGGGTTGGAAGGGACCTTAAAGATCATCTAGTTACAATTTCACTTCCATGAGCAGGGACATCTTCCACTAAACCAGGTTGCTTAAAGCCCCATTCAACCTGGCCTTAAACACATGCAGGGAGGGGGCATACAGAACTTCTCTGGGCAAATTGTTCCAGTATCTCACCACCCTCACAGTGAAAAAAATTCTTCCTAATTGTTAATCTAAAGCTACCACTTTTCAGTTTAAATTCACTACCCCTCATTCTGTCACTATATGCCCTTGTAAAAGGTAGCTCCGCAGCTTTTGTGTAGTCCCCCTCTTCAGGTACGGGAAGACTGCTAAAGTTCTTCCTGGAGACTTCACTTCTCCAGGCTGAACAACCCCAGGTTTCTCATACTGTTTTCACAGCAGAGTTGTTCCAGCCCTCTAATCATTTTTGTGGTTCTCCTCCGCACCTGCTCCAATAGGTCCAAGTCTTTCTTCTGAGGGTCTCAGAGCTGGACACAGTACCCCAGGAGGGGGTACTGCTCACCAGAGCAGAGTAGAGGGGGAGAATCACCTCCTTGGACCTGCTGGTCATGCTTATTTTGATGCAGCCCAGGATATGGTTATCCTTTTTACCTTTTTAGAAATGGGAGTTACATTTTCCCTTTACCAGTCATTCAGAGCTTCACCAGACTGACACCACTTCTCAAATATGATGATAGTGGCTTAGAACCTTCATTTGCCATTTCCCTCAAGATCCATAGACGCATGTCATCAGATCCCATGGACCTACTATGCCAACTGAACACTTATAAATCTATGGGACCATATGAGATCCATCTGAGAGTGCTGAGGGAGCTGTCACAGGATCTTGACAAGTCACTCTCCATCATTATCCTGGTTAACAGAGGAGGTCTCAGATGGCTGTAGGTTTTACAGTGTGTTGTCCATCTACAACAGCCTAACCTCAGTACTGTGGAAGTTTATGAAATGGTTCATCTTTTGTAGAGGACAAGCAGGGGATCATGCCCAGCCAGTATGGGTTCAAGAAGGGCAGGTCCCGACCTCCTGCTATGACCAGGTGACCCTCTAGAGGATGAGGGATGGACTGTGGATGTTGTCTACCTGGACTTTAGTAAGGCCCTTGACACCTTCTCTCACATCATTCTCCTAGAGAAGCTGGCAGCCCATGTCTTAGACAGTTGCACTCTTTGCTGTATTAAAAACTGTCTGAATGGTCAAGCCTGGAGAATTGTGGTGAATGGAGTGAAATCTGCTGGTGACTGGTCACAAAAGGTATTCCCCAGGGCTCAGTTTTGGGGCCAGTCTTTTTTAATATCTTTATCAAAGATCCAGATGCAGGGATTGAGGGCACCCTCAGTAAGTTTGCAGAAAACACCAAATTGAGTTGATCTGCTCAAGTGTAGGAAGGCTCTGCAGAGGGATCTAGACAGGTTGGATTGATGGGCCAACGTAAATGGGATGAGGTTTAACAAGAGCAAATGTCAGATCCTGCACTTCAGTCACAACAACCTCAGGTAATGCGGCAGAGTGGATGGAAAGCTGCCTAGCAGAAAGGGACTTGTGGGCGCTGGTGGACAGCTGGATGAATATGAGGCAGCAGTGTACCCAGGTGTCAAAGAAGGCCAATGGCATCCTGGACTGTATCAATAACAGTGTGTCCAGCAGTAGAGAAGTGATCATGCCCCTGTACTCAGCAGCTGTGAGGCCACAGCTTGAGTATTGGGTTCAGTTTTGGGTGCCACAGTATAAGAAGGACATTGAGGTGCTGGAACTAGTCCAGAGAGGGGCAATGAACCTGGTGAGGGATCTAGAGAACATGTCTTATAAGGAGCAGCTGAGGAAACTGGGATTGTTTAGTCTGGAGAAGAGGAGGCTGAAGTGAGACATTATTGCTCTTTACAACTACCTGAAAGCATGCTATAGTGGTCATGATAATTTTGGACAGACAGTTGGAATTGAAGACTGTAGAGGTCTTTTTCAACTGTAATGATTCAATGTTTCTATGATGTTTTCAGCTTCAGTTTCTGCAGATGGTTTTGAACCTGTTCTTCTCTTACAATAGGCATGTCTTCATTCTCCCAGTCCTCACCTTTGCCTTCTGCATCTTGGGCAGTGTGGGTGCAGCACTTGCACATGAAGACTGAGGTAAAAAAGTCTGTCTGTCTATCTATCTATCTAGTTTTTCCCTGATGCTGGAAATCAGCAATTCCAGATTCTGACATTAAGTCTCACAGGTGTTGTCATCAGACTCCAGGCTCATCATCATTACATCATGTGGTGTAAAACTATCAAAAAAAAAAAAAAAAAAAAAAAAAGTGTGTCCCTGTACAGGACATTCCCACAGTCTTAAAGTAAATCAAGAAGCAAAGAAGATTCGTGCCTTTTGAAGGGAAAGAAAATGACGCTTTACATTTAAGCAAATGAAAAGATAACTGAGAGCTAAATCAGATGATTTCTATTAAGAACAGAGGATGAAGAAAAGCTCCCTGGCTATCATCTCAGCCCAAAATGAATAATTCTGTTTGTAATATAATCTTTAGAGACTTCTCATTTTGAAAACCAGGATTTGAGACATTAGAGCAAAAAATTTTTACTTCTTGTCCAGTGTCTCACCATTACCTCATTTTTCAGAAAGCAATTAAGCTGGCTAAAGTCTCCTGGCAATACCCTAAGCTCTCTGGTTTTAAATCCCCCCAGACTTGTCACCCCATTTCACTCAGCTGAATCCTAGCAACAATTTTATTTCCCAAACAATTTGGTTAACTTTTCTACTGGAGCAAGCCTCATGGCTCTCCTTTAACAGCCCAGCAACCACATATTTAAAATCTGTTAGGTTTTGATGAGAAATAATAATAACAGCAAATACATAATCAAACAAACAAATAAATAAATAAAGCATTACACATTACTGGTAGCCAAAGAAGCTAGGGACAATAGGTGGACTTGTATGAATACATCCATGGAAACTGGCTAGAGAGTATTCAGGCCTGTTTTAATGAGCAAAAGGACAAGCTAATGATGGCTAGAGAGTAATGGGAACACTGAATTCAACACAATTCATTGTGTTCAAATGCAACTCATCTTCAAAAATGCATTTTAAAAAAACAATGAATAAAATTGATCTTTCTATTATCACAGGAAAATTAAAAAACTCCACAAACCCACCCCTGAGAAGCTTGAAATAATAGTATTATTTTAGATATGAGGAATTCTGGTTATTACAAGGAATAACCAGCTAGGCTAGTAAGGAAATATTAATAAAAAAATTAAAGGGGAGGTGAATGATTGGCATAAGCATTGAAACAGAATGGGCAGATGGGTGTTAAAATCTAACCTGTATACTTGACATTTGCAGCTAACATATATATATCTGCAGTCCTAAGTCATTAATGAATCATAAAAGACACAAGGCCATTGCTCCCACTATATTTTGGATATGTAGACAGGAGCCAGCACTTCACTCCACACAAGCCACAGGGTGCCAAAAGAGAGCTTGAGTCTATAAAAGTGCATATACATCTGCCCACTACTGTAACTGCCCAAGAGGTTGAAGACACATTTGGACTGCATCCAGAGGTCCCCAAGGAAGGATAACTAACTAATCCAAGTTACCTTCTACACCACATTTTAAATGCTAATTGAAGCTCAAGGTTGTGTCCAAAAATCACTCTGCATTCAAGTTATGCCAGCTTGCTCTTAGGTGTAACTTTGGATCGACATCTAGGAAATGGTGATGGAGAAACTTCAGGTTCAAACCTCCACTGAAAAACAGAACCTACTTGCAATTAATATTCAGCCTGTCTTGGCCACTAGTATGTATCCTAGTGGGGACAGTGACAGAATCACGTGAATTCAGGGTACCCCGTCAAGAACAAAAGTAAACTGTGGTGGAAGAAATAATGGTATCTGTAACAAGCTTGCTTTTGGGGAGACAACAGATGTGTTATAGATGGATAAAGGAGTGTGGCTCTGGGATCACACCAAGCCGAAGTATGATTCTTGGCTCAGAATTGCAAAGTCAATGTAGACAGCCATAAAGGGTACTCACTGACTTATTGAGAGAAGCCAGCTTGTAAAAGTAATCCATTCTCTAGGGGATTACACCTGTGTACTAAGCCATGAGGATGAAAAGCTTTGCACTATTCGAATACAAATCTAGTTATTGTGTGCCCAGACTAGACACAGAACTGAGTTATTAATGTGCTTAAAATTCAGGCTCCTTGTTCCAATCAGATAAATCAGTTCTTTCTCAAAGTATAAGAGAATAGGCTCATTTTCACCTCTGGCATAAGAACATGCAGAGGCGTAACAAATCTGGCTCCCAGCAGAGCTGGAAAATTCTGTGAAATATCTGATAAATATTTGTTCAAATGCTTTGGGCCCTGACCCAACAAAGCATGTGTACAGATGAAAAACAGATGAGTACTCCCAGCAAAATGAAACAAATATCTGTAGAATTATTCACAGGTCAAAATCAAGCATACACTGAAACATTTTCCTGGGTGACTCTGGTTTATGGCTAGTATGAGTGTGGACTCTAAGCACAGAACTATTGGTACAATTTATTTCAGACAGAGAGAAATCATTGCTATTATTGTTATTACTGATACTTTGCAGCCTGTATAGTGGATGCACTTTGACTTTAATAATGTTTTTCCTTGATCCTAGTGCGGCTTCTTCCCCTTCCCATGTATCTTAAAGCAGTTTATGCTGGCATAACTGCATCTGCAATAGGCACTTACGTTGGTATTTCTGTAACAGCACATCAGAAACTGTTGAGAAATAAATAAATAATATCAACAACAATATCCTTATTCTTCTATATGGAACATTCACAGCAAACATGGAGTGCATTTTGTCATGTTCTTTTTTCACTTCTCAGAAAAGCAACCATTAGAAAGATACAGGCAGGGCTGAACATACAAAACTGCTTCCTTACAAGAAGAGATTAAACAGACCAAAGCTCAGACAAAAAAAAACCTGAAAGGATGGAGAGAGGTCTCTAAATAGTGAAGAAGAATAGTGAATGTGTATTTATTGTTTCTCATGGCACAAAAATTACAGGTAGTCAAACAGAATTATCAGATGGGAATTTCTAAAAGTAAACAAAGGAAAGAACTTTTACATAAACCAGAATTAATTGTGCAACTTGTTGCCACAGTAATTTGTGGATGACAACTGCATCAAGCAGATTCAAAAGATAATTAGACAAATTGATGAAAGGATAGTCCTTTCAAAAGGGTAGACAAAGATGTAAACACTCTAGGTGTTAAGGCTGTGTGCTGATTGAAGATAGGGAATATTGAGGAAATATTAATCTGTGCATCTGCACTCTTCCAGGTTATTGTCTATAGGATATTGGGCTAGATCGCAGAAGGGTTTAAATCCCAGGATAGTATGGAAATATAATTTGGCATGAAAGTCAAACATGGATGGAATTTGTCACTCTCATGGACTGTTCTATTTTGAATCCAGGCCTAAATCACCTTCATTTGCAGTGTCCACGGGTCCAGTACAAATAGGTCAGACTAAATTACAGTCCTCTGGTTATTTTAGCACAAGTGTAGTTGGAGAGAGAAAGAGGTTCTAGTACTAGATGACACCTGAACATGGCTAACTAAAAAAATCCTAAAGAAAATCATTGGTTTTGGACCTACAGCCACAGTTTGACTCTGGCCTCCTGTGTCATGTTTCTTGCTTTATAGCCACCCACACCTTGGCAAAGGGATGCAAAAATACAAAGGTTTGGTTTATTGTAAAAAGTAGGTGCAGTGAATTACTGGTAGCCGAATGGTCTAGACAGCACCTCTATTTAAGTTTAGAGATGGCCATTTTCATTTCTAGAATCTCAGTTTTCCATAGATGCCAAAGTAGGAGTTACCTTAGAAATCCAAGCCTACTACACTTCTTAACCTTGCAGAACTTGTCAGTACAAATAGTTTTGATTTACATTTGTAAAGGCATCTGGGTGCCATTTCACATCCAAAATAATCATGTTCACATGACCTTTTATGCCTTTTGGTTAACGTCACAGAGGAAAATATCACCCAGAAAACCTGTGTGAAGCTTAGTTCTACAGTCAAACAGCCCTCTCTTGCAAACATTGAGAGCCTTTCAGTCTTCTTAGTTGTGATTAATGGGTCTATTCATGTGTGTAAGGTTATTAACAGAAATATTCATAGAACCAGATACTAAACCAATGAGGAATGAATTAACAGGTTAAAATGGGTGTACAGAGCTGATCAGGTTATGCTCCAGCTTATCTTCTTTGTAGTGACCTAAATTATTTCTTTATAGCCTATAAAAAAAACAAGACCATGCAGAAAACCTTAGAGCTGACAATCCTATATGTCTGATTGCAGGTTTTAGGGTTTTTTCCCTTGTCATGGGTTCACCTTGACTTAACAGGCAAATTCCCACCCAGCTGTTCACTCCCCGCTACCCATCAGAAGGACAGGGGCAGAAAATATGAAAAACAGAAACAAGAAAACCTGTAGGTTGAGATAAAGACAGGGATGTCATTTACCAATTACTGTCATGGTCAAAACAGATGGGAAAATGAACTTAATTTATTGTCAATTAGAATAGATTTGGGTAGTGAGAAACAAAAACAACAACCAACCAAACAAACAAACCACCTTAAAGCTTTGTCTTTCCTCCCTCTTTCCCTGAGTCTGCAGACTCTTCTACCCACTCTGTGTTGCCCAGGGAGGTTAGGGATACAGTCAATACTTAGCAGTTTCTCTCTGCTGCTCTTTCCCTCTCCTACTTTTCCCATTCTCCAACGTGGGCTCTCCATGGACCCCAGCTTCCTCAGGAATATACAGCTGCTCTGCAAAGGGATCTCTGCTGTGGGCTGGGTGCATGTCCTCCTCCTCCTTCTTCTTCAGTGTTCATATGGCTGTTTCACACTCTTGTTCTTCCCTTCGCCACAGTGCCCTTTTTTTTTTGCCATTTCTCACACATGCTTTCACAGAGGCACCACCAGCCTTGCTGACAGGCTCAGCTGTGCCCTGTGGTGTGGTCATTGCAGAGCTGTCTGGAACCAAGTGTACCCAGCAGAGAGGACAGTCACAGCCTCCCCTCACAGAGGCCACCCCTGCAGCCCCTTCTGTACCAGGGATGGGAGACACAATACATTTCTGAATGCTTATGTACACCAAAATTGTGCGGATATGCCACAGAAATCCAAAGCAGAAGTGTGTTAGGGGGGGAAGTGTGTTAGGAAATCTTTCCTGGGGAAATGTGGCCATAGCAGGCTGTGTTCATGCTGCTGCGATAGGCATGTGGGCAGTGACAAAGACATGTCTTCTGCCATAAACCAAAACACAGTGTCCTGGTTTGAGTGAAAACAGAACTAAGTCTTTTCAGTAATTTTACTTTTCAGCTTGGTTCTTCTAATTAAATGCACTTTCTGAAGTTAGCAGCCTGTTCTCATAGACAGTGTCTGCTTCCAGCAGTGATAACACCTCATGTTTAGAGTTACTAACAAGGATTGGTATGCAGACCAAGGCCACTGCTGGGTCCTGTGTACCACACTGGGGGTGCAGGAAGTGAAAGGCTGCACCTGCAGGGAGGAGCGGACAGGACGGGTGACCCCAAACTGACCAGGAGGTATTCCATGCCATATACGCCATATTTGGTCTAGAGCTGAGGGACCTGAAGGGTCTCTGGGCTCTCCTCTCCCCTCTTGGACTGCTTTGCCAGCTTTTGCTTGGCTTGGCTCGGGTCCTTTTTTGGTTCCTTCCTCGGAGCACCCAAGGAGGACTCTGTCCATTCTGCCCTCGATCCGGTCTACGTGTTCCTGAACCCGGTACCAGAATCCAGCTCCTGAACACAGCTCCCGGCTGCTGCAGGGCCCAGTCTGGGACTCCCCTGGTGCCCGCACAACATCAGTGGTGACAGTGATGTAATTACCATCAGGGGGGTTGGGTTCGATACTGGTTTTGTATATATTGTATATATATATATATGTAGATATATAGTATATATTCCATTTTTATAATTATTAATTTCATTTTCATTAAAGCTGTTCTAGTTTCCTTTTATAATCGCTAAGTCTCTATCCCTTATTCCATTCTCTTTCCCCTCTGGGGACAGAGGGGAGTTAACAGAGAGCGTCTGTTATAGGTTTAAGGGGCTGCCCTGACTCTAAACTGCGACACACAGCTAAAAAATATCATCACACACAAAGGAAAAAAAAACACAACCAAAATTGTCTTCAGGGTAGGTGTTTAAGATGGAGCTAAGCCACCAGTACACAATGACTTACATGAAGGTTGGTCAATGTGGCCTAACGATTTGAAATTAGACATCACACTTGGGCTCTGTCTGAGGTTCTGAATGGGGTCCAGAAGAAGCTGTCTCTCTAAGTATACAATTGTCCACTGCTTCTTCTGAAGGAACTGGTAGTTTGGGACAGAAAATGCCACTAGAGGGACCACTGGTCTGATCTCTTAAAGAAATCCAGAGTTTCTGTGCCCCTAAATGTCAGCTGAAGTGTAAAATACATGGGATCATGGTGACTTTCTTGATGTGGGTGTCACTGGTGAAGCTATCTCCTGTGCAGCCCCATCTCATTTTCATCTACCAGTCCCTATTTCACAGATGAGTGATAGTGAACATAGACCATACCACATTTTTCTTAAGGGATGTACAAAAAGATAGAAACACTCTTCCTCTGTTTCTCAACAACAACAGAAGTGGACATTGTGCACTGCATTTCAGCAGAAAACCTATAGGTTATATATGAATAAAAACTTTAACCAGCCTCACAGGAACAGTTCAGGCAACAGAATAAAATGCCAGAAGAGCTTGTGTGAATGAGGAAATAGTATTCAAGGAAGAATGTGATACCCAATTATTAAGGATGAAAAAAGTCTATGAAATCAATCCTGCTACTATGCAGAGGGATGGGGTAGCTGGCCAGAGGCCTCCATTCCAGCCTTAATAAATGAGTATTGGAGAAGACTGCATTAGCAGTTAAAGGAGACACCAAGGGTGCAAGCACATAGCAATGATATTAAGGGGCAGAGACAACACTCTATTTACAATAAAATAAACATAATTTACACATGTGTTACCCATTTAAGTGAGAAGATGGGAAATGGAAGCAGGCACTGTCAGGCTACATTTAGAAGAGATGTGTTTGATGGAACATTTCAACGTGCTTCGATTGAGACCCCTGCTACTTTCCTTTTGAAAATTGTAGAGTAAAATGTGCTAGTGAATTGTAAAGGTTTCATCCTCCTTGATGTGTTTTTATTGAACACGACTTGCAGGCTTTAAATTTTAATATTCTGTCCCTAGACTGCTGTCACTCACCATATTGCACTTCTCAACTCACAGGGACTAGGGTCTGGGCAAAAATGGCCCAGCCGTAATCATTAGGACACTTCATTTATCATAGGACTGTATTGTCAGAATGTAAATTTATATTTTATAGTTCCCATGGGAAATAAAAGATGGCATTTAAAAGTAAAAAACCAAACAAACAAAAAGAATGTGTTTTTTTTTTTTTTTTTCATTAACTCCTATTTTTTATTAAAAAACCCAAAGCATTTTCTGATTATATTCCCTCTATTTCTGAAGTGCTTGCTTCTCCTTCTTAGGAACTTTTTCATCTGGGTTTCAGAATAATTTCATGCCTTTCTTTCCCCCCTAAGCCATCCAATGTGTAAACTTACAGATGGCAGCGTCCTTCTCAGACATCATTTTCATTGCTACTAACTTCTGTGCCTCTGGAGGAGGCCAGCTTATGGTTCTGTTATGCCACTAATGAGTCTCCCATCTCTTCAGCAGTAAACAGTCTTTTTACTAGTCAATATTTGTGCTGCGTTGTGCACACAACACCCTAAGAATCTTGCCCCTGCTAGTGAGCACATTTTATGAACCTAAGTAGTTTTCCTGTTGACTTCCAAAGACTCAGGATCACTGGCCTTTTCTTTGTATATTCACAACATCTTGTGTACCTAGTTCATAAATTTTCTGTGAAAAATGCATGCTTGTGGCAGTGAGCAATCTAACTATCTGTATTATTTATTCATTTTCTCTGGAGCAAAAGCTAAATATATTGACTTTTGACTGGTTAGGCATGCTTGGTCTCTGCAATTCTACCTACAAAAAGACACAGAGCTAGGTCATTTAGAAAGCGTGATCTCTTCCAGGAAAAGTTCAATAACAGTACACCCACTGGGCTTCACTGTAAAAAATGAATGAAATGGGTTCAAGGAAACACTAATGAGACTAGTAGTCTGTGAATGTGGGAGCATTGTAGGCACAATTAAGTACAAAAGGCTTTTAATCTGTATATGTTGCTAAGTAGGATAACCACATGAAACTAAATAGAATAATAACTTGGCTATGTCCTAAGGAAATAAACAATTTTCCACCTTATATTCCTGGAATATACATTATAATTAACTGAAGGAAATGCTCATGAGCTAAATAAAATTGCCGTAAGTAAGATCCGCCACCACTTCTGTCCACGACCACTCTTAAGCTGGAGCTTTCAGAGAGGTGTGAGAACAGGCCTGTTGAGATGCACTGAGATATCTGATTGCACTAAAACAATTCTAGATATACTATGATGTATGTCAAATGGAGACGGGACTTTAATCATCTGAGTCAAAAACCCCTAAAGGAAACCATGAGTTCAGAATATCTCAGACTAAAAGATTTAAAATGGTTTTTCAGTCACGGTTGAAATGGAAGGAGTGCATTTTATCTACTAACAGAATTCTTCCTGCAAAAACTCAAGAATTTTCTAGCAGTATCATTAACTGTTGGATGAGCTGCAGTTTCCTGGGAAGTCCCTAATAATTGTGTCAGCTGGGAATTTTGACTAAGTGACTTAGGTAATTTCTCACAACCTCATTTCCCAACGTATGATGCATCTACAATTCTGCTAAATCTTTAGATATTTGAACCTGATGCCTTTCTGCTGCTCTGTTGCTGACTATTCAGGAACGGGGATATGCTGAAATCACTTTAATAAAGAAAGCATCCCAAAACCTAGGGAAACGGGTTTCCTTAGCTTTCTTGATTGCTACATTCTTCATTCTAAATATCTTGATAGGCAGAAAATGCTCTAAGGACCCTCAGACGAGCAAGAAATCCTATAGGGCTGGAGGTCATTTAATCATCCACCATCCTGTCTGCATCATGTGGAATAAAAGTTTAAAATAGGAATTAAAACTCAGCAAACTCACATTCAATTAATATTATTCATATTATTAATACTTGCCGTTGCAAGACTTATCAGAAGATAATTGACCTTGTCAATGTTATGTGCCCTTTGCATTACTGTTAGGTCCTTCCACTCCCCTTATGTTTAATTATAACTTGGTAAAGTCAAAAGGAAATATATTTTCCCCTTCCCTGCCTTAACCATAGAATGTCAAAGAAAAGGCGAGGGAGGGGTGAGGAGAGGGGGATTGGAAGAGGAGGAGGGATGGATCTCCTAAAACATGTAATCTGCTCAATTAATAAAGTGAATCTAACGGTGCTGCTCCCTGGGGCCTGACAAATGCACCTGTCGCCATCACCAGACAACTGATATAAAAATACGTGTCCAGACAATTTTCCCCTCCACCAGTCTCTACGTATGTATTTTAGGGAAAGAAATATCTAATTTGAGCTAATGGGGGAGTGGGCTGACAAGTTTTTTATGTAAAACTCTGATTCACTGCAACACACATGCGGCTTAGTCATCAAAATGTGGCACAGCAAAGGGGACTTTTCACAAATGTTTTATATGGAGAAAGGAATATATATATTTATACTTAAAGAACAGAAATTCTCTCTTCCATCTGCCAGCTTTTTAACTACAGTTTCATACATCAGTCTTGAGCTGTCATTCCAGCAGATTTAAGACTCGCGTGATTGGAACGTTGATAAGGAAGTGATGCAGGTACTCCTGTGTGTGCAAACTGGTGGCTGTGCCCTGGTGATTAGAGAGGAGATGAAAACATTCAGTCCTCCTGCTGTCATTGACGTATTCATCCCTAGACACAGTGGCTAACATCTCCTTGAAGATCCCTTTAAACAGTCAACACAGGGATTGAGTGGTACATGCAGGATGAAGAAAGCCTCCTGCCCTTTGGATTTCACCTTGTGTGACCTTCAGCACAGCCATTTAACATCTTGGATGGCTCTGTTTTCCAGACTGTAAAAGGGGTAGAGTAGTCCTGTTAAGAACTGACTCACCAGTGTCTTTGCATGTCTGTCTCCCTGAACAGGAATCAGATCTGTAAGGAGAGGCTTTTGCAAATGAGATGTTAGCATCTAGCTATCTATTTAATAAACAACGTGTCCATGGAGATGAAAAATGCTTGCTGTAAATCTTGCCTTCTTGGGCCTTACAAACCAGCTTCTTCTCTTAGATTGTTACTACAGGTTTGGATTTAGCTCAGCTGGCCAGGAGTATTTCAGTGGTGGTGTGATAATTGACTCAGTGCACCAGTGCTCAGTACTCACTGTATTTTCAGTGAAACCAACTGTTACTTTTCTTGCTTGTTTCTCCTTTGGTATTTGCAGTGCAGTAGGATTTGAAGAGCAACAATAAGTTCATCCAATATTTTTTTTCTTTCCCTCTCTAGGGGTCTGTCTATTTTGCCCTTTGAAACAGCTGAGTACTTTTGCCTTTGGACTCAGTGAATGAGGAAGTTCCTCGTCTGTCTCTGTACTGGGTGATCTTCATGGCTGCAGCCTGCACTGCAGAGATGCCTACAAAATGTTGTATTTGGTGTTTGCTTTTTTGACACATGGGATAACAGCTTCAGAAGGAATTTCCTGGATAGTTCTGTGGGATGTTTCCTTTTTTTTTTTTTTTTTTTTTTCCTGAAAGATGTCTGAGGTGGAATATTTTACAGATTCAGCATGTTGCTTGGACAGCAGAGCCTGCAACCCTAAAGCAGATTTTATAAGTGGTCTCAGTTCACTTTAAACAGAGTTAGTTTCTGTCAGTGGATTTTTTGTATAGCTTTGTTTATATGATCAATTTTGGAGAAGTGTTTCTCAAAATATTTAAGCTGTCTGCAAATAGAACTGTTCCATAATTACATTCTCTTATACCAGAGAATTAGAAATCAGAAAAAGATTGTAGAGCTTCTTCAGTCTCCCAGACATTTGATACAGAATTCATGACTTCTGTAGAATTCTGTAAGAAAGATGAAAACAAAATTGGAGATATGAGGCCATCATTCTAGTCAACCATTCACCACTGATTTTTATACAGCTATTCTCATGCTTAAATTAGATATACTCTCACAGACTTTAGTGAATCAAATTCTGCAAAGGATAGAGTTGCTGGTTTGGGGTTTTTTTTTACATTTTCTTATTAATATTAGACAACTATATAACACGTACAATTAATTTTTAATGCAAGTAGACCCAAAAGTCCTAGTACTTCTACTGTTTTCAGGTAGTGAGATACACTTGCCTACATTAACATGAGAGCATATATTAGACATAACAAATAGGCCTCAACTTTTTGCTGTCTGAAGCAGAATAAACCCCACACATAGTGAGCTAAGCTTCACTAAAGGAAAAAACAATGTAAGGTTCCTGATGCTCTTCTACTGCAGGCTTGTCATTACTTATTACTTCTCCCACTCTCCATGCACAGTGACAAGATCATATCAATTTCTGTGTTGCCATAGTCCAATTTTAGACTTGTTTTCTATACAACGATGAGCCAGTCTGAACACTGAGACTGAGGATACAAGATAAACAAAGAACACATATGTTTTCATTGGTTATGCAAACTCACAATACCATAAAATATCCACAGTGCCCTTTCAATACCTGGCTTAAATGCACCTACCTTTAATGTAGCCTGAGGTGATCACTGTGGCAAGGAAGAATGCAATAACATTCAAAGCAGGAGTCCTTTGGTCACATTACCAACATAATCTATTCTGAACATCATCAGACAGAACTTTGTTCCTGAGCTGGGGCTGCTGAAGATCCTATCCTGAAACAGGTCTATCTGATCAAAACACCAAAGGAACCCGCATGGTTTTGGTTTTTGTACCACTGTCATGCACCAAAATCATGACTGGTTCAGGCTCAAACACAGAGCGTGTGAAAGTCCTTTTGATGAAAAAGGCTCAAATCTGCATTTAAGTTATAGATAGACTATGTATACACTTACTTTACTGGCAAGTAAGCAGGAGACTATGAGAACTATCAATCAGAAAGTCAGCATTTAATCTAGAATCAACACAAACTTTTTATATGCCTCTGCCTCCATGTTCCTCCCTAGTGACGTTAATCCTTAAAAGTAAATTTAGCTTTAAGAGCATGAAGCAGCTTGAGATATTATGAAATCTAGAGTACTGCAGTAGGGTAAGCACTTCTGTGCTTTGTGAAGATGAGGGATCTCATGCTTAAAGTGCTGGCATAGATTGCAAAGTACTTTGGTATTTTTCCCCTTTTTTTGCTAGTAGATTTCCTTCCTGACAGGTTTTGGCCAAGTCACTTGAATTTGTGGGTTAAATTTAAAATGGGAAAAGTGACATTGCCCCACCTCATAATGATAGAAGGGATGATAAAGAGTGGTAAAGGCACCCTAGACACATGAATGGTAAATTGGAGAAATATCATTAATAAGCACCAACAAATTAACAGCTAGCCCATAAGCCAGTACCTTTGTGTCCTCCATATCAAATTCACCATGTATAATCCTTTGTTGTGCTGAACTCTGCTGATAAAGGAAGGATTCGTTAAAAATTATTTAGTGCTATTCATTATGGAAGCCATACAGGGCTCCTGCTTGTCAGCAGAGGTTTCAAGAACCAGTCTGAAAACTTTGGAAAAAATATGAAAAATCCCTTAGTTTAAAAGGGGGGGGAGAAAAAAAAGAACATTTTTCTACACTTCAGTAGGAGCTTTAAGAAAATGGTTTGGTTTTCACTATAGTGTCCCTGTGAATAGAAGCCAGATGGTTTTTAAACTAGCATTTTCCCCACCATTTTAGGCATGAAAGCCACTACTCTGATGGAGCTGCTAGGAAGGCAGATAGGGAATGGCAGGATACAAGCATCACACAAAGAAGAAATAAGAAATCCTTTAAACAGAGAATGAAACACAGCGTTTGACAGCTAGAAAAGGGGGGAGTGTCAGGAAGGTAAAAGGGCAGACTCCATAGGGGTAAGCAGAAATAATGGAGTGTAGAGTAACGGTATGTGAAGGGGTTATAATGATCATGGTATCCAAGTGTGTAATTTGCAGTGAATAATTGATCCACTGCCTTTATCTTTTTTATTTTGTTACTGTTTCTCATCAAGAAGATCACAATTTTCTTGCATCTGTTCCATCCTGATGATTCAGTGAGTGATTTCTGCAATTGAAGCTTGGTCTGTATACTGAACACAAGCAAAATTCATTGTGAATATACAATATTAGAAATCCTAGTTCAGTTTTGATGGAACACATAAATCACATGGTATTTTGAATTTTCTCTAATTAGTGAGTGTATCTCTAACAATTGCTGTGACATTTCTCCCAATTATGTATTCAGAATATGTTTTTCATGAATAGTCTTTTAAAATGGACTTTCTCTCCAAATACTTATGACACTAAACTCATTGGCAAGAATATTACTACAGTTTTTGACAATCCAGGGACTTAAAATTCCTTGGTACTTTTTTGTTAAAGGGGAAGAGATGACATGAGAGACCAGCCTAAATTCTAGCTTATATAATTATTCTCCCTGTATGAAAATATTTGATATCGTCTTCATTAAATGAAATAGGTCTCCAAGCCTCTGCTTGCCTCTCACTGTAGAGATGCTGGCGCATTTGTGACTGAAAGCGAATCTGCAGATTTCTCAAATATAAGACAGGCTGAAAATACCTCCAAACAAGGAAGTCACAACTGCCCATCATGGAAACTAGAGAGAGTTACATGCTTGATAAATAAGTAAATGTTTGCTTGGAATGCTAGGAAGACTCTCAATGCACTGTGATGAAGCAATTAAAAAAAAAAAAAAAAAAAACTAAAAACCAAAAAAAAACCCAACCCAAGAGTGTGGTTTCATTTCATGGCAAAATCATAACATTTCAGAGGGTAGAGTTCAGTCTAGTGAGACCTCCAGAAAGGACAAGAATATAATTAATGCACTAATAACATCCTTCAGAGAGAGAAACAACAGACAGAACAGGAGGAATGATGGTGACTGGACTCTGGAACAAGGAAGACTTACCCTTAGTAATGAGAATCAGTTTAGAGGATACTTAAGCAAGACAGACAACCATAAATCTGCAGGCCCTGATACAGTGCACCCAGAGGTGCTGAAGGACCTGAATTATTTCCTCATGACCTCTGTGGGTAATCATTGAATGATCATGGCAATTGGGAGAGTTGCCTGAGGATTGCAGGAAAACAAGGTTCACTCCTTCTTCAAAAAGGGCAAGAAGGAGGGCTGTCAGAATTACAGACAGGTCAGCCTGTCCTCACTGGGAAGGTGATGGATTACTTCATCCTGGAAACCATTTCCAGGCACATGAATGGCAAGACAAACAGCAGAAGTATTCAGCATGGACTCACCAAGGAGGATGTAAGTTTGACGAGTGTGATAACCTTCTATGGAAAAATGACTGTCTTTGTAGATGAGGTAAGAGCAGTGGAAACTGTCTACTTTTACTGCCATAAGGCTTTGAAAATTGTCTCCCATAGGCTACTCACAGAGAATCTGACAAAGTATGGGCTAGAGGAACAGCCATTGAGGTGGATGAACAAAGTCCAGAGGGTGGTAATCAGTGGCACAAAGTCTAATTAGAAGCCAATCACTAGCAGTATATGCCAGGGTTAGATCTTCATTACTTATCTGGATGGTGGGATAGGAAGTTCACAAAACTAGGAGGAGTGGCTGATACACCAGAGGGATCTGCCATCATCCATAGGGACCTCTACAGGCTGAAGAATTGAGCTGGAAGAAAATTCATGAAGTTATAGAAAATGAAACTGCAGAGTTGTGCACCTAGGAAGGAATAACCCTACATACCAGTGTATGCTGGGGGCCAAGTGACTGGACAGCAACTTTGCAGAAATGTCTCTGACAGCCCTGTGGGAAACCACATTGACCATGAGAGAACAACTATCAAGTGCTCTCAGCCTGTTGCTCCGAGATGTGCTGGGTACACTGGAGCACACTTGAAGTCTTACGGAGTTGACCCATGGGTTCCTCAGGTAATAGAAACCAAAAAGGAAACAGAAGGGAAATACCTCAAAGGAATTAAGGTGTGTTCCTCTAGAAGTTGACAGGGCTAAGAGCCCCTAAGAGTGTCTGGGCTGTAGTTTCCTAAAGCAACTTAATTTTTTGCCTTTCTTAAGAGTGGTTTTGATATTTGCCTTTTTTCAAACCTCAGAAACCTTCACCAAACACCATAACCTTTTGATAAAGCTGTAAAATGACTTTTTTTCCAGCTTTCTCTGGACCTCCAGGTGTGTCCCATCTGCTTCCATGGATCTGTGTTTGTCAAATTTGCCTAAGTGATTCCCAGCTTGATCTTTCTGTACAGTCTATAGTATAACAATCCTTTAAACTCTGCTGCTAGGTTTAGGATCTGGAAAGCTGGAGACCAAATTTTACCACTAAATACTGAGCAAAGGAAGGCACTGACCTTCTTCCACTGACTTTGTCACTATGCCACTGATCTCACTTAACAAGTGGACACAAATTTTCTTTAGTCTTTCTTTTGCTGACAATATGCAAATAGAAGTCAGTCTTGTTGCTTTTCATGTCAGTTACTTTTACTTTCCTAATTTTGTCACTATGTGCTCAGGCAATATTTCTATATTCCTTCTGGTGGTCTGTAGTGGTTTTCAACTTCTACCCACCTTTTTTTTTCTATTTGAATTCGGTCAGCCAAGTCATCTTTTTGCCAGAGCTGCTCAACATCCTTCACACTGGAACAGATCTTTCTTTTTGCTCCAGTTTTGTCCTTGATGAGCTACCCCCCACCCTTCTGCCCATCAGGGCAGCATCCCATGAGATCTCACAACCAGTTCCCTGAACAAGTTGAAGTCTGCTCTCCTGAAGGCAAGAGTCATTCATTATTCTGCTAGTTGCTTTCTTCATTTCCCTCAGGATCTTTACCTCCACTATTTTGTCTCAATGAACTCATGCACAAACATGGAAATGAGATTTGAGGCTAGGTACAGAGCTAGCCATATGACCTTGTCTGAAGGGAGGAAATTTTGGAAATTAAGTACACTCTTAGCACTGGTAAAAACCATACAACACTTGCTGATAGAGTTTGATGAATATTATTTTCCCCAACTGCATAAGGCAATAGCACTAACTTACTGCTGTTACTGTTTTTAACTTGAACTAACAAATATGAAGGCAAAACTAATATTTGTCATCCAGAGCTTAGGTACCTACAAGGAACTCAAGAAATATTTAAGATTACCACATTAAAAACTATATTATTTTTTTCAATATAATTTAGCCATTTCAAAGATGGTGTGTGGAAAGAAATAGATCTAGTCTTGGTGAAAGACCTGCAGATAAGAAAAGGCAGATATGTACACCATAAGGCAGATATATCAAGTCTCACCTGCAGAGAGAGAAGTGAGACTCATCTAATTGCCTTCTATCTCACTCTCTTTCCCTCCTAGAGAGGCGTGTATTTCACTCATTTTCAGCACAGCATCAGAACATTCTTTTTGGTCCATGACCATCACATTCCAGACATGGTTGAATAGCAGCAGCCTCACTTGGATCAGGTGATGCCTGTTTCTCCTTCCTGAGGTCACACAGCAGGAGAGAGGACAGACACTGCAGTGTCATCCTGTATTGCAATGCATCCTCTATGGACTGTCTCATTTACTAAGAGATACTAAGACTTTCCCAGAACTGTGGGATTTATAGAGTTTTCTTCTCTGCAGGTTCTTTACACTGTACAAAGATATGAGGTCATACTCAGCTGCATTTCTATAGGGATTTTGTTTTCTATCCAGACATTGGTTTTCTGTGAAATTCTAGGAGTTAATTTTTAGGCCTGTCTTTTTTATCAAATTTACTTGAAAGTGGCAAGTGTATCAAAAGCTTTTGAGAAGGATGTTGAAGGAAAACCATATAACTATAGGAATCATCACTTGAAAAACTTATTTCTTAAAGAAACCATTTTATATCTGTTTTAAGAAAGACAAAGAAGAGGAGGAAAAAAAAAAAAAAAGAAAACCAGAACATGGAATGACAAAAGCTCTATAGAAGAGGAAGATACCTGGAGCTGTAACATTATCACGTCCAAAGCTTTTCAGAATTTACAAAGAAAAAAACTGTCAGACATATTTGCAACAATTTGGATTCTTCCTAGACTATGCAGCCACCTGCTATGTAATCCCAATAATGTAGATAAGTAGATATTAGACTGGTACAGTTGAGGATACTGACATCATTCTGAGACAATATTGAAATACAGGTAGCTGGTAAAAATAATATTTAAGATACAGCTTGCAGTCATTGATAAACCAGCGTACTGATTCTCCTGAGACAGAGGGCAAGGCAGAGAACTGAAGTCCCTAGCATCTTGTGCTGTATCTTGTATGGTGAACATAGTCACCATGAACATGTATGCAGTATTATCAGATAATACCAGGGCAACTTTTCAAAGAGACACATTTATAAGGGAAGCCAAAATCTGAAATAGATTTGCATGTGCTGCCTATAAGATTATTGAAACATAACCCTGCAGGACCACTGTGGAATAAATTGATGGCCTGACATGAAGTGATGACCTAAGACCAAATGGGTCAACACTTTATTCAGGTGAAATTTGCAGCAGCATATTAAGTGGGGAGGTAAGGTAAGTAAATGAAAATCTGTAATTATCCCAAAACGATCAAGACCATCAAATACATAATTGCTCATTAATGTCTACAACATGGCATCTTTGAAGACAAAAGAATGCAACACATGAGATGTTTGTATGAATAGGAACCATACATAATCCATAAAAATACCTGGTATGTTTTTCCTCAATTTTAGAATTCTGGTTAAGAATTGTTTCAAGATTTACTGATCTGTGCATGGGAACAGAGCCTCCTAGAGCTGCAGACTAGTGACGCTTCCTGTATTGAATATATATTTATCAGGTTGATTTTTCTAGTCATCAGGTAAGGGCTGAAGATTCACCCTGATAAATGGAGACTACTAAAGTAATAATAAGCTTCTTGGATATGAAGGCATCTTACTGATTATTTACAGTTTACCAGATATCCATTTAGAATTTGTGCACATGCAGTAGAGGGTAGCTATTTGGTTGAAGAAAAGGAAAGTTCAGATGAAGTCAAGAATCTTGTCTTCTAGCTATTCTGTAGGCTGTTATATAATTTCTATCATTTTCTTCAAATAATCCTTACAATAAATATTCACTCTACTTTAATAAACAGGGAATTACATCATTTTATTGCTCAGCATGTTGTAAAAGATATACTATTTCTTCCTTTTACTCTGAGCTTGCCTGATTTCTCAAAAGAAAAAAAAACCAGACTTCAAAGCTGGAACCAATCAGTGAAAATTACTGGATTTGAACTGCTACAGGATATATTCTGCCTTTGCAAGCACATCTTTTTTTCCTTTTTATCTATGTTTGATTTGTTCTTGTAGTAGACCAGAAGTCCATGCCACTGACAGGAGCACCAAACCTTTTGAAGAAGTGTTGTGTGACTTAACTGTATATTTAATTTACTTACTATAGCAAAGATAATTTTCAAGACACAGATGAATAGGCAGACTAGTGAATTATCCATCATTAATCTCTGAACAATCAAAATACTCCCTAACATACAAGGCTACCACATGACCTCTCCTTCCAGGCCTGTCACTTATGAAGAGTTTATACCTATTCATTGCAGCACTCAGTTGTGTGAGTCATCCCACCATGTTCTTGTAATGGCAACTACGTCATCGTTTTCCTGCTCTACAGTGGCTTCCAGCTCCTCCTGTTTGTTGTCCATGCTGTGTGCACTAGTGTAGATGCACTTGAGTTGAGCTATTGATCTTACCACCTTTTTTGGGGAAGAAGGCCTAACCATTCTTAGGCACTTCTATGGTTCCTAACATATCAATAACCATTGCTTCTACTGCCACATGGATCTCCATCTTCTGCCTCTACTAAGATGTCAGAATGAAGGACCTTGTGGGCACAATGACACACAAACATTGATATGCTACCTGAGGCTTATCTTTAACAAGACTGATTTTATTGCTTTCCTCCTTCAAATCTAGTTTAAAGCTCTTTGGATGAACCGGGTTAACTCCAGTACAAAGACCCTTTTCCCCCTTTGCAACAAGTATACCCTGTCTGTCACCAGCAGGACTGTTGTACTGTAAGCTACCCCAAGATCAAAAAAGCCTTGATTACCATCAGAATTCTTATTACAACATCATTGCTGCTTACCCTAAAAATCAGTAGTGGATAATAATCTGGGGGCTGTACAGGGTAGAAAGTTTTCTCTTTGTCTCTTTAACCCAGGCCCCAGGGAGGCAGCAGACCGCGTGGAGAAGTAGGTAAATTCTGCATATGGCCCTTATGTTCCCTTCGAAGGGAGTCACCTCTGACAGTGACCTGTCTTCTTTTTTTCTGGAAGCACTTTTAATGCAGGGCATAGACTAATTTAACCTCAGAGATACCTCCAAGCTACATGAACATTTTCCTTGTTATGTCCAGTTCCACTTGCAGAGCCCCATACCTACTCTACCAGGGCACTTGGGAAGGTGGGATAGTCACAGAGGAAACTGTGCTGGTCAGGAGCTTGTTGCCATTGCTCCCTGCCCCTTGAGTCACTGTGTTCATCCAGGTGGAGAGAGGATGGGGAATCTCCCAAGTCATGTGTCCTGTCCCCCTGTCAGGACTGTCTCAGGGAAGCTGGGTGTGATTCAGGTAGTGTCTCTCTTTCCCTCTGTGTCTCTTGTATTCACTGACACTCCTCAACCTACTCACATCCTTCCAGAGCTCTGCTACCAAACAGAAATGTTCCTCTCCCTGAGTGCGCCTCCTCCTCCTCCATAGGTCCTCACTGATGATGTCCAGTAATGGTGTAAGAGCCGGACACAGCCTGACACCTGTCTGGCAGCGTGTTCCCCCTGCAGTTCTTTCTGGGAAGAAGAGTTAGTCATGGTAGGTGCAGAGCTTAGAGAGCCTGTGGCTTTCTGCAGTTGGATACCATTGTTTACTGGTTGACCTGTCAGAGTATCAGTGGCCTTTCTGCACAAACTGTCACACAAACTGCTGCATGACCTGCCATGAAATCTGTTGCACAAACTGTCTTGCCATGGTCAGTTTGCCCACTCTGTTTGCAGTGCTCTCTGGGCTGCTGTTTGTAGGTGTGGAACTGGTCACAGTGGCTCAGGTAATGTCTAGGCCTTACCAGCATTTCCCAAGATAGCTTCTGGTAGGTCCCTCACAGCCCCAGCATTTTTCTGCCTGAGGAAAACCCACTGCATTCTGGGATCTGCACTCCATTGCAGGCTGGACTGGCTGCAGAGCAGCTCCCCTTGGCAACTGACAGCTTGGTTGGTTCCCTTATGCTGTGTTTAAATCTCCCGCTATTGCTCTGGCAAACTTCAAAAAGTTTCCTTTTCTCACATTTCCTTTAAAATTTCCCTGATGTTATTTTAGACAGCAATCAAATCCTCTCTCATATCACTTTAATTTTGAAAAGATCAACAAACCAAGCATTCTAGACTGCTTACAAAACTTCTCCATTTCCTTGACCTTCTAAGTAGCCCTTTTCTGCATCTGTTTCACTTTATGTTTTGTATCTGGGACTTCATAGTGTATTTATATTAAACTTTTAGATTGAATTGGCAAATATACATATGAATGTCTTCTTCTTGTAGTTAAATGGAAAAACAATGTTGAAGGTTAGAAAATAGACTATTGGTAGTGTTCTTGATCTTTGCTCATGTTAGTGTTCTGATCTGTTCTCAGGAGAAGCTGTAATTTTGGGGACAGGTTTTCTTGTTGTTATGTAAATATTTTAATTTACTTTAAAATGTAGGGAAATTATATGTTAGTTATGAGATACACAGGGATGACCTCTGCAGACTGACACTCAAGTACATGCTTGCCTTATAAATTCAGAATGAAAATTTGATGACTGAGAAATTGTCTTTCTCTCCCCTCCTCCCAAGACACCCTTTGTATTGGTAAATTTTGTCCTCTTATTTGAAAGTACGCTTGGATATATTGCTGTTCTTCTATATAAGCCTAACACCTGTTGTCAGATCCAGTAATTGTGGCATGGACAATGCTACTACTTCTTAACCTCCTACAGTCATGGATAGCCTAGGACTCTCGGTGAGATAGCACCAAGAAGGAGCTTCCACCAGGTTGAACAGAGAGTGTTATATCAAGTGAGGAACATTACTGTCAAGAAATTACAATCTCATCATTGACATAAATGTTGACAGCACAATTTCCACTGATAGTGGCATCAAAGAAGATTATAATTCACACAGGACTGTCCAAAGAGTGATGATTTAGATGAAATGCTCTTAAATAAGAAAAAAATCTGAAAGGAAAACTGCAGATGACAAGGATTTTATCTGTCCACTGCTGAGATGGAGTACACTTTCTTTTCTGTTCTCAGAAGCATCCTTCCTGTAGAGATAAACTAACCATAATGAAATCTCTTTCTCCACCCATTCCTTTCTTTATAGCAGCAAGAGGCATGATAGTGGGACATGATAAATCCTGGGTGGTGACTGAGAGTGTGTAACTATAAAAAATGTCATCTTTCAAGTCTATTTCTACAAAGCTTCGAAGAACTCAGGGCCAAATCTGTGACCTAAATGAAGCCAGGAATTAGTATGGCACATAATTTCCAAATGCAGCATTTTGAGTTTTGCAGTCTGATAAAAAGTATATTGATGCATCAAACAGAATTTACTACACTGTAGATTTTTCAAGGTGAGGGGTTTTGTGTTTGTGTCCCCCCTGCTTTGTTTTCTATTCCATACATATTCACAATTCTCACTGTCTCTGTCTTCCCTAGATTAAAAAAATAAAAAAAGGGGGGAGGGGGGGGGAAGGAAAGGAATATGTTCATGTCTAGAACATATAAGCAGTAAAGTAAGCAGGAATCACTTCAGCCTGTAATCCCTGAGGACAAATGAAGTAAACGTTTAAGAGCATGCAAGAATGCTGCAGATGAGTTGAGAAGAATATTGAGCTGAAACAATGTAGGAGGATGTGGCAGACATGGTGATAGTGCTATATCAGTTATAGTCTGATGGTGTAAGTTAGTGTATTTTTTGTAGGGAGAAGAAATATCTTGTAACAAAGTTTCTGTTATAATTGGAAGAAAACTACGTGTTTTTAAAGATGGAATCCTTTTTTTCCCCTCTCAAATTGGAGATAGAAATGGAAATCTAAATGGAATTTGACAGAAAAAGCAGTTGATGGCTGGAAAAAAAAAGGTGAGATGATAATAATCAAACTACAGTCTAGCCAGGGACACCAGGAACAGTGATTTTTCCTCCAAAAAATTTATGAACATTTTCTTTCAAACTGCAAGTGCTGAAGAACTTTCTGAGTCATAGAATAGCAGATAGATCCACTGAAAATAAGACTAAGACATTAGGTCTACACTTATGTGCAAAACTCCAGCTTTTAGGGTGGTTTAACATAATTGTAAATATTTGATATTTGCTGTGGGTTCACAACAGAGGGTAACATGCTTGTATATTTGGTAAAAATGACATGTAGAATATACAGTTAAAGAATGATATTATAATACACATTTTCTGACATTTGGATCTTTGTTCTGTCCCATGAAAAGACTTGCTGCTGGCATTAACTGATAGATTTCTTAATCTGGTGACACCAGGAAGGCAAAGATTGTCTACTGTCCCTATGGCTCATTATATTAATGAATTTACATATATATTTAACAGAAATTAAAAATTAGATGGAATGATCAGTGGGAGCCTTCACTAAAATCTTTAAGAAGCAAAACTAAACCTGATTTTGTTTAAAGGGGACTATTTGGTAATGTTCCTCACTTCAGTTTTTAAGAAAGGTAGAATTTGTTTTTCATTGTACGTGAGCTGAACAGAGAAACTCTATGATATTGACTGAGGATGTAGAATTTGTAATAGTGATGCACAAATACAAAACTTCCGAACACAAATAAGTTTCAGCTGACCATATTCCACAGCATGAGAACCCTGAAGACAATCTCTTTCTAATGCTAATATCATTGAAATAAAATAAGAAAAACATAGGTTCTTGATGTTAAAGGTAGAATTCAAATAGCTCATATAGATTAAAACTAACAAGCACCCTGTAAGTTTTCACAATACAGTTTGGTATTACTCTCTACTATTCCATCCCTTTAGAAAATCTTAATTTAGAAATACTACTATTTTTGCATCAAATGTGCTTCCATTCTGTTGATTTGCAAACACCTACTGGATTTACCTGTAGGTAAAATCAGTTGCTTATAGATGATTATCAGTATTTTGCAAAACAGTGCCCATATTTCTCTATATTTGCATTTATATACACAAAACACCCAATCTGTTAAATATAGCCTGATCAAATATTTAATACCCATAATGCTCTAAAGATTTAAAATTTTAAATACTCATAAAGCTATGTTGAATTCATCAGCTTTCTTATCCATATTCTTAATCACCCATATAATCTATTCTTTATTGACCACAGATGAGGTATTTGAGAAACTGACCTGTATCCCAAATTTTGTCCTTCAGTTTTTCTTAGAGAAATGGTATTTTTCACTGCAGGCCTTTAAAAAAGTGTAGAACTATTTAACAAATCTGGTCACCTTTATTTTTCCATTGAGATAAAAAAGATGGAAAATTCCAATATAATACATGTTGATTCCTTGTGAATATATATCCTATATTTTAAAACCATTGCTTGTTTAACAATGCTTCTATTTAGGCTGCTTCTGGGAAACTAGTGAGAGATGTAGAATTTTAAGAGCAGCATAGGAGATGGGGAGAGAACTTGTTGGAATGTAAATGTTGCAGTACAGTAATAGTAGAGGGAAAGGGAAATAGCAAAATAAATTCAGAAACAGGAAACAAAGAAGATAGGGGGACAGGGGAAAAGACAGGGAAATGGACAGGGACAGTGGAAATGAACTGGAAGGTGAAGAGGAAAAAAAAGGGGAATATGAAGGAGAAATAAGAATTAGAAGAAGAGGTGTTACTCTTTAACCCTGTAATAACCTTATTGCCATCATGTTGCAGGCCATAGGCTCTGTTATGAATTTACAAGGATTCAGGTCTGTGACTTTCCAGGCTTGCACTGGCTTCAATGTTCTTGACTTGCCTGTAGCTTTGTTTCATCCTGTTTAGCTCTAACGGAATTTTTTTTAATGACAAGATAACTGTGTGTGTTGGGTTTGTGTCTAGCAGGGTTTTGGTAGTGGAGAAGGGGCTACAGGGGTGGCTTCTGTAAGAAGCTTAATAGAAGAAGCCCCAGACCTGCAACTGACCAAGGTTGAGCCAATCAATGGCAGTGGAAGTACCTCTGCAGTAACATATTTAAGAAAACCATGGTGAAACAGGCTGTTCCCTGCATCCCATGGAGGTTAATGGTGGAGCAGCCCATGGAGGACCCTATGCCAGAGCAGGTGGATATGCCCACAGAAGGCTGTGACTCAGAGGGAAGCCCATACTGGGCGGCTTGCAGTCCACACTGGAGCAGTGCATGAAGAGCTGAAGTCCTGTGGGAAGGCCTCACTTTGGAGAAGCTTGTGGAGAACACTCACGCATGGGAGGGACCCTATGCTGGAGGAGGGGAAGAGTGTGAGGAGTCCTTCACCTGAGGAGAAAGAAGTGTCAGAGAAACTAACCATAACCCCCTTGTCCCTCTGTGCCATTAAGGAGGGAAGACATAGAGAAATCAGGAGCAGAGCCAAGGCTGGGAGAAGTGGTGGGGTGGAGGGAAGGTGTTTTAAAAGTTTGGTTGTATTTCTTCTTATCCTACTCCAATTTGATTGCAAAATTGGTAGTGGTGCTATTATTGCTTCTCCACGTCAACTCTTTCTGATGACCATAATTTGTGAGTGTGCCCTCTATGTCCTTTGTCATGACCCTAGAGCCTTTGTTACGGTTTCTATACCCCATCCCACCAGGTGAGGGATGTGAATGTGTTAAAAAGTGGCTGTGTGGTGTTTAGTTGCCAGCATGGCCTAAACCATGACACTACATTTTACTTTCATTTATCTGTTTGTGGTAGTATCACAGATATATATATATAGCAACAACAAGTTGCTATGCATAGGAACTATTCCTGACTAACATGATGACATAGTATAGAGAAATACACACCTGGTATCGTAGTAGAAACCTTGAGAAGAGGGAACATGGGATGAAGTGCAAAGGAGTACAGGTGCAGGGTGATGATAGTTGGGTCACAGGCTGGCACTGGAGACCTCACAGCTGTAAACACTGCAACCATGGTCAGTTAAAGAAACACAAACCTGGAGCTGGATGAAACTAGTTTTAGGGGTAAAAAGAGAACAAAGGAATAGTATCTAACATTCATAAAAGGAACATCTGTAGTTCATTTGGGTATAACATGGACACCAACAAGGAAGTATGTTCAGGAATATGTTAAAATGACCGCAAGTGGGTCCTAGAAAGAGGATGAAGAAATCATGAACACCAGCATGTTATTCTTCCTAGTCAAGGACTCCAGATGCTGACAATCTACTGTAATTCCTGGCACCACCAGAAATAACATGTAAACCTTGGGAAACAGAGGAAGGAGTAAGGGAAAGGTGAACATAATAGCAGGGTGAGGGGTAGAAAATAAGAAATGTGCATATTAAAGGTTTAATACTAGTATTATTGTTATTGTTTATTTTCTGTAATAATATGATGTTGACTACAAATGATTCTTGGATTAGAGTGTGAAAATATCAACTATACTAAAAATAAATGTGTATTTTCTTATATAAGATGTGTTTCTCCTTTACCCATAAACCAAGATTTTGA
Organism: Todiramphus chloris collaris; assembly: GCA_025345505.1. NCBI lineage: Eukaryota > Metazoa > Chordata > Aves > Coraciiformes > Alcedinidae > Todiramphus > Todiramphus chloris. The sequence goes on from JANVCC010010235.1 coordinate 3,875,706, forward strand.
TTTTAACAAGAGAGGGGGAAAAAGGGAAGGGGTTAAAAAGGGGAAACAGAAAGCAGATATGGAAGGAGAAATCTGAAGGGAAAGTGAGAGGGAAGGAGAAGGAAAGCAGGTAAGTAAAACAAACCTGGTGTTATCAGAGATGAAGAAAAAAGGAAAGAAAATAATATTATCTTTAAATTGCTTTAAATATACAACTACTTATGTTGGAGAGAGATTCAAGGAAGTGTTCAGCTTTATCTGACCGCATTATGTCCTAGCACAGTGGTCAGATTTGGAAATACATGAAAGACCTTTTCTTTCTTTTCCCAACCAACTCTAATGACGCCCTTTTAGGAATATTACCTTACAGCAGAGAAGTGAAAATTGCTCTCTCTCTTTTTTTTATTATTATTTGTTTGCACAGCAGAGAATTGTGTGCTGGAATTTATTGCTGATACAGACAGAAGCACAAATGACCTGCAGTATTGGCCTGTTCTTTCAGACCTCCAAAGGCAGTTGGCATTGAGCTGCAAATACACAAAAGCCTCTATAAGGTGGCTCCAGCTGTTTTTCACCATTGGGCTCTGAGACAGCAACACTGCAACATAAAGATGGATAAAGTAAAATACAGAAGGAAGATTTCGTTTGGTGTAAATTGACTTTGATGGCACTATGTCAGTTTGCATTCATGGGAGATCTGTTTCAAGAAGTCTAGCGAGCTGGCCTTACCTTCTCCTCTAGGAAAACACTGCATTGACTTTGCTGAGAATCTGTTTCCAGCTGTATGCATTTTATTTCAAGTTTGAAATACTTGGTGGGTGGTAAGGGTTTTGTTTTGTTTTGTTTTTTTTCCTTGTTTGTTTGTATTTCTAAGCTTCAGCTCTTGGAGTAAAGTGAATACAGAAAAAAACATCAGTTTCATTTATTGACTAAAGCATCGTAGTACAGAGAAATGATCTGTGATCATAATGAGCAAGCCATGACTGAAGTTCCCCCAACCACATTAAAATAAAAATTAAATAAAAAATCCACATCCCTAAATATATATTCAAATAATAAAGTATGATGAAGGGAGGAAAGATTAGAGATTTTTTTCAGTCAACATCATTTTTAGGTATATAGCTATATTTTTATAGGAGATTTATCAAGTGATTACCAAAATTTAATAGTAAGAATGTCAGATGCTCCACAGTGTTGCAATGTCATTCATTTCAGCAGATTTATAGAGATAATGTTGAAGACACAAAAAGTAAAGCTGTGTCAAGACTTTTTGTTCTGAGAAGACGAACTGCAACAGAATCATGCCTCCTTTTTTGGCAGTGAGTGGCATTATGTGTGTGTATACACATGCATGCGTATAGATGCTGGATGCATGATTCCTCTGTGTGACTGTCATTCATCAGGCTAGCTTTTCATTCATATTGCAGTAGCTAAAATTCCTGAGGGGTGAGTCTTGCTGGCTTCAAATCATATCTTCCTCTCAAACCTGCACTCATTTGAATTTTAAATAAAAAAGAGAAGAAAGAGGTAGCTAATACGTATGTGTGTGGGAAACTGCAGCACACATCTCTTTCATGCTCTAGCAGAATAAAGACAGTACCATGCTTACCCACCTTGTTAAATTTTTAACTCAAAAACCCCCATACACTGTCTCATCATGAGAATGGAGCAACAGATATTTTGTTTGGATATCAGTAAGCAGTTTGTATAATGAATCACTGGAGGGGAAACAGAGGAAAAGATAAAGATTAAAAGGGAAAATAATCCAATCCTCATCTACTTGAATTAAAAAATAATAATTTTAAAAGCAACTTTTATCAATTTAATAACAGAATTTAACAGTGAATTAAACAAAAGCTGACTCAGAGTCCAGGTTAGAATTAATGTTTATTTGGATAGCTGAATGAAGAACAGTAATTTGCTGATTTTCATCAGCCTGGAATCTAATAATGCTTTTTTTTTTTTTTTTTTTTTTTTTTTTAATCCTGAATATTTTCAAATTCAGGCATTTTCCAACACTCATTCCTGTGGGCTGTAACTGTCACAAGATGGAGTTCTCTCTACCCTGCAGCCTATATGTGGTTGCTTCAGAATTTCTGGGCCCTGTTACCAGGTCTCTCAATCTGCCTTAGTTTTTGGAAAGTAAATTTAGTTGTATCTCAATTTAACTGTACATAAAGTAGTTGTAAATGTGTTTATTTCTCACAGGGTTTGGAGAAGTTATATCTTATATTTTCTCTCTCACTCACTTTTATTGTTCTTTCACTCTTACTTTATGTTTCCCTGTCTGTCTTATAGTCAGCCATTAGAGTGAAATCCATCCTCTACTGAAGTCAAGAGTAAATGTCCCTGACTTTGTTATTTTATATGTATAATTATATTGTCTTTGGAAAAGACACTGTGCTTTCAGTAGGACTCTGATCTATGCTATCTTCACCTGCAAGTTAGAAGGCCCTTAGCCAGTCAGCTTGTCTGTTTCTGTGGTTAGAAGCACTTGAAGAGGAGGGCTCATGCTCTCAAAAGAAAGATGTCCAGGTAATGTGGAAAGAATTTCCCTCAGGAGAGACTTATTATTCTCCATTGACTATGGAGGGAATCTAGGCAACTAGCTTAAATGTGGTGCCTATTTTTCAGAGTGATAAACTTAGTTGAAAAGAATAGGAAAAATTAATCTCACTTAGGTTAAGACATCTAAGTTAGACATTTCAGTATGAACTGGTCATTCTAAAGTCCTTTATAAGTAAAGGAGAGATATAAGCACTGCTGCTTATTCCTCAGAGCTGTTCATTTCATCCTGAAATGGCTTGTTAAAATAGGTCAGATGACTACAAACTTCCAAAACTGAGAGAGATGAATTTGACCTATATGCTCAAAAGTACTCAGCAGAAAAAAGACTTTTATTTTAGTTATACCCTACACCATCAATATAATGAAAATGATAAATAATCGGTCTAATATTTGGTGGGAGTTTTTGGAGAAGAAGAAGAAATAATAACCTTGAATTATTCTCATTACCTGACTCATATGACAATCTTTGATTTTCTTTGCCTCTTCATTTTACTTCAGTCCTTAGAGGTTTATTGCTTAGAGATTCATAGTTCCTTTTTCTTCTGCCACCTCTTCATCCAACAGAGGAAGCCTTGAAGTGACTGTGGATATGGTGAAGAATGAAAACTTAGTTGCATACTAAGTTTTGTATCATCTCCTTTGAATTTATTGTCTTATGCCTACTGATCTCAAAGAGTGTCTGTACTATTTCAGAACAATTCTATGAAAATTAGGACCAAACTCTTGACCTTAAGCTTTGATACATTAATTTGGATGAAGAAATGATGGAATGTTTGCCCTAAGTCATTGCTCCTTCAGAATACTTAGTGGAGTTAATTTAACATATCATAATTTGTTCATTGTTAACTACTATTTTCAGGCATGAAGCATTATTAAGAGCATTTGCCTGGCATCCATAAAGGTGCTCAAACCTGAAGACATCTGAACTCAAACATTTTTTTGGTATGTCAAATGGGGCCAGATGGGATCCACCCAAGGGTACGAGAGAGCTGGTGAAGTGCACATCTTTCATCATTTATCAGCAGTCCTGGGTAACCAGGGAGGTTCCAGTGGACTGGTAGTCGGCTAATATGACACTTGTCTACAAGAAATAGCAGAAGGAGGATCAAGGGAACTATAGGTCTGTCAGCTGACCTCAATGTCAGGGAAGGTTATGGAGGAGATCATCTCGAGTACCATCATGTGATATGTACAGGACAACCAGGTAATCACGCCCAGTCTGCATGGACTGCCGGTCCTTCTTGACTAACATTCTCTCTTTCTATGCCAAGATGACCTGCTTAGTAGATGAGGCAAAGGCTGTGGATGCTTGCACCTAGACTTTAGTAAAACCTTTGACACTATTTCCCAGATCATTCTCCTACAGAAACTGGCTGCCTATGGCTTAGATAGTTGTACTCTTTGCTGGGTGAAAAACTGGCTTGATGGCCATCCAAAAGAGTGGTGGTAAATGGAGTTAAATCCAGATGGCAGTTGGTCACAAGTGGTGTTTCCCAGGGCTCAGTACTGGGATCTGTTCTGTTTAATATATTTATCAATGATCTGGATGAGGTGATAGAATGCACCCACAGTAAATTTTCAGACAAGACAAATTTTGCTGGTGATATGAAGCTGAGTGAGAACATAGATCTGTTGAGGGTAGGAAAACTCTTCAGAGGGGTCTTAACAGGCTGGATCAATGGGATGACATTCAAGAATTCCATGTGCCAGGTCCTGTATTTGGATCACAACAAGCCCCTGCAACAGTACAGGCTTCAGGATGAATGGCTGGAAAGCTCCTGGGTGGAAAAGGACCTGGGTGTGTTGATTGACTGATAGCTGAACATGACCCAGCAGTATGCCCAGGTGGCCAAGAAGGCCAATGGCATCCTGGCATGTGTCAGCACTAGTGTGGCCAGCAGGACTAGGGCAGTGATTGTTCCCTTGTGCTTGACACTGGTGAGGCTGCACCTCAAACATTGCATTCAGTTTTAGGCCTCAAGAAAGACATAGAACTGCTGGAGCATGTCCTGAGAAAGGTAACAAAAATAAAAGGAGGTTCAGGGGAGAACCTATCACTCTGTACAACTACCTGAAAGGAGGTTGTAGCGAGGTGGGAATCAGTCTCTTCTCCCAGGTAACAAGTGATAAGACAAAAAAGCCTTCAGTTACACCATAGGTGGTTTAGGTTAGACTGTAGGAAAAATTTCTTCAGATAGGGTTGTAAAGCAGTGGAACAGGCTACCCAGGGAGGTGGTGGAGTCACACACTCACCAATTCTGGGATTGTCAGTGTTAGGTTACTGATTGGATCTGATGATCTTAGATGTCTTTTCCAACTGAAACTGTTTTATGATTCTATAAAATGCCTCCTGTTCTAATATTCTATAGTCAAGTTATTTACCATTTGCATCTAAAGAGTTGCTTTTGCCAAGCCCTGAAATAGTCAAGAGATGTGTTTAGTTCTGAAAAATGTATTCTTGATTGTTATTAGTTTGGATAGCTATTGCTAAATGTGTCTTTGCCTTACCATCCACCACAGCAGCTTGTCACAGTTGTGGAAAAAATGGGCGACTAGAGTTAGCCCTGATGGGCACTTTACATAAAAGACACTAAAGAAAACTTTTGGTTTGAATATGAAAGAATGTATTACCATGCAATGTGTATATATACACCTACAACTCATGTAAGATAAAACAACAGTCTTTATAAAGATTGGTATGAAACTCCATAAGGAAGTCATGCATGTAAATACAGACATTGTATATACAGCATATGTCGTAGATGGACACAAGAACTAGAGTGGACTATCAGCTGCTGTTGTTTGATCTTTTAAAGCAGCTCCAGAACAGGTAAAAACCATGCATGCAACATACTTGAGATCTATTTTTATAAGCTTCAGATCATGGATAACTTACCACCCATCCTCAAGACACATTTCCTTTTTAGTATTATTTCTGTATGTTGCAATACCCAAGCGTTACTTCAGCATTACTACTTCTACTTCTGAAAGATTGAAACTGTCATTCTCAATGAGATGGAGTTATGACTGTTCATACTGTGTAATCCCTTTCATAAATTCATTGTTATGGCACTGTAATGTTCTCTTATTTTAGTGGCTATTGAGATTGATTCTGAAGGGGAGGTTATGAACTTATCTCAGGTTGTCGGTCTAAAGTCTGTATAATATTGTCAAAGTGTGAGACAGTAACATAGTTAATGGGAAATTTTTGTTCTTTTGTTTGCCTGCTTTTGATTTTTTTGGTTATAGGAATTTGTATTTGTTCTTTTTATACCCTTAAGGAAGGGGTAAAAAGAAACAATGTACTGGTTAGGAGAGAGGAAAAAAAAAAAAAAAAATCTAGTTTTGTGTTTGTTCATTGGCATTACCACATATATTTTCTGCTGAATTATTTTTACTTCAACAATGTAATGAATATATCTTTCTCAGTTTTGTCTTTTTGGAAAAAAACCTTTTTTGTGTCCAAATGAAGAATGTCAGAGAGTTAACTTATTGTTTCCCAATATTAATAATGACTTCAGCATAAGGTAGGATTTCTTATTTTTTTTATTTCGGTGTTTTTTTTGTTGAACATGTGTTCTGTATCAGTGAACAGTTTCAGCTATGCTGTGTGTAGTTTATTTAGTTAATCCATTCCATGTTTAATATTTTATATGTTTTAGCATCTATGGGTCACCATTCAGAAAAGCAGCAATCAGCACTTATTTTTTCCATTACTTCTGTTAATTTATCATTCTGCAGGCAAAAACCTGATGTCAGTTACATGGGATCTGGATGAAAAGAAATTCTGTTGGTTTTATTGGAGCAGCACCCTGCTTATACTAGTATAATAGAACTGAAAATCTCAGAATCATAGAATCATAGAATGGTACGGGTTGTAAGGGACCTCTGGAGATCTTCAGGTGGGGATGTCTCTTTAAAAAAAACCCACAAGCTCACACTTGTTTTTTCTTATGCTTGTATTGTTTTTGGTTTTTTTTTTTTTTTTTTTTTTTTT
>JANVCC010010235.1:3882349-3920966 GCA_025345505.1 Todiramphus chloris collaris
TTTTTTTTTTTTTTTTTTTTTTTCCCCTTATGTTGTGTTCATTCACAAGGTAACCTGGTTTAATTCAATAAGAACAACCCTTATTGAAAGTAAGGCTCACTAGAGTGATAGCTTGCAGAGAGAGTCACCCTGAGGTCACTTGTTGAAATCCAGCACAGATCAGTAGCAATGAAGCTTCTTTGGCAGATTTAAAAACTCTTCAGTGGACTTCAATCCATGCCAAAAGAAATAAGTTCCTCTGGAGAGATGTTGAGGAGCCTGGGCTTGCCCTTCACTGAAGTAAACTTCTGAAGCAAAGAATATAGCTGTGGCTATATTTTGTATGAGAAGACGAGAAAGAAAAATTATAATTTGTGAATAAACCAAATCATTCACTACTCTGAAAAATCAGTTCAGCACTTTTTTTCCAGCACTAATCATAATTAAAATAATACAATCAGTGAGGAATTCTCTATACACTGTCATTTATATAAAGCAGCAGATAGTGGCCATTTTCTTATGGACACTCTGGTTATAAATGTTTTTTTGTTTTATCAGAGAGGTCAATAAAATAAGACTGTGCCAGAAGAGTGAGGAGCAAATTCGGAGTTGAGGAAATTTTACAGCTTTCATAATTTTCCATTTCAGCACTGCCATCTACTCAATTTTCCCTCTTTTTAATGTGATCTTCAATGTTATATTGAAAGACAAAGTAGGAACATAAATGCTGAGAAGAAATTACCCAGACGTAAGCATATTTCTGTTTGAGATTTACTGAATTCAAAACAAAACAAAAAAAAAAACAAAAAAAAAAAAGAACCCAAAATTTGATTCTTCTGGAGAAAAGAAAAAACTAAACCACACAACAAAATCAAAACCCCACACTTAGAGTGGGGAAAATGAATGGTAAGAAACAATGAAAATACACTTAAGTGCATGAAAAAATACCATCAAAAACAGTTTAAAAGTTACCCTTTCTGAATATGAAACACTTGCATGTAACTTTTTGCTTGATTTCAACCTGTTCCTTCTCTTCCATCTCTGACTAAAAGTATTTTTTTCTAGAGTCAACCTCACACTATATACAGCAATTGCACTAATAAAACAGAACAAGTCTATCTATAAACATTGTCTAACATATGTCTTTAAGAGCTACTACCACACGGCTGTGGGTTACAGTTTACTGCTGGAATAAAAAACAGAACATCACAGTTTCAAGGTGTTTTGGTTTGGGTTGGGTTGAGGGTTTTTTTGAGGAAAAAAACCCAGACAAATAAAAACAATTCTAGAAAGACTAGTACTCCAGATACCTTACCTGTGATAATTATCAAGAATGTAAATATTTTCTACATTTGCTGTTGGTCTACATAGGTCTCTGGTGTCATGGTTACACCAGTTCTAATAAATTTGTCAGTTACATGGAATATTTCTGGATACTAGAAGTCAATTGGCTGCAAAACTAAGTTGTGATAGTGGTCCCCAACACACTTTTGAACTATCTGGCTTGAGATATCCATATTTCCAGATGAGCTTTGGGCTTAGGACAAGCCTGGGACCAGTTTCCACACATCCACCTTCTTTTGAAGGTGAAAAACATTTAGTAATACGGACATAGCCTTTTCCATGCCAGTTGGCCTCAGTACCAGAAAACAGCATTGGACACATTTAAACTGACAATTTCTGTGTTTATGTTCAGCTCCATCTGCTTATAGATCCATAAACATTTATTTTCTGCCATTGCTAACAAACCAAACAGTCATGGTATAGTTTAGACTACAGAGATTTCTGGAAATCATCTTGGCCAACCTCTCACTCAGAGAAGGGTCATCTTAAACTGCTGAGGACCATGTTTGATGAAAGCCTGAATATCATTAAAGGATATTCCCACAGGACCTTTGGGAACCTTTTCCAGCATTTGACCATCCTTAAGGCAGAAAGAATTTGACCATATAATCAGAATTTCAATTCTACTATGGTTCTGAGATCATGTGTCCATACTGTGAGTTTACCAGAACAGAAACTCATGCTAGTTGCCAGTCCCATTTATGTGCTGCATAATCCATAAAAAGTTAATTGCTGGAGACCTAAGCAACCACATTGAAAGCGGTGACCTCTAGACAGTGTTCTGGTGAGCAACTTCTGCCTTGCTTCCCCTGGAAGGAATCACCTCAGAGTAGCTAGTAGTGCACTTAGGTTTCTACAGCAAGAATCCAAATGCTCTTTCCACCTTAGCTGTAGCTTAACTTTCTTTGTTGACAGCAGTACATATAGAGATCATGGTGACTTCTGACATTAGCAAAATAGTGGGATTGTAGTAATTTTAGTATCCTTGGTAATCTTTTGCCTTAAGCAACTATTTTGCTTATGCTTTGAGTCAGTCTTATGCTTCGAGTCAATCTTATGCTTCTTTCTTTAACAAACACATTTGCTTTTCTTAAACCTCTTTGAAAATAAGTTATTTGCTGATGTTTCTGAATGTGTGTGTATTGAAAACCACTGAATAATGTAATGAGATAAAAGAAAGCAAATAGGGCATTTGTAAGTCTTTGCCAGTACAGCGAAAGGAAAACAGAGTGTAGAGAGCATAATCTGCTAAACATGACAAGGGAAAAAGCAGGCAATTAGAGTGAAGAGTTATGTACTGTAATGTGTGTGGATCCATATGGAGACAAAGTATGTGTGTAAATATGTGTACATACATTAATAAACATATATACAGAAATGCAAACATATACATGGATACACACATGATGAATTTCTAATTAAGAGGAAAATGACATTCAATCCTAGACTCAAAAGTTATCAGAGGCCTTGCAGAGATTCCCCCTGGACTTTCTGAGAGCTGAGTTTAGTAGCCAGTAATTTCCAATTTCTTAGATAACATGTAGGACCATGGTGTTGATTAGCCCTTAAATCATGCTCTCCCTGGAAAAGCAAAGTCTTTAATTTCTTTAATGGTTAAAAACATGTCTCTGCTTTTCTCTTTTTCACCTTCAGAAGCTCTTGGTTAATTACAATCTGGCCTTAGTATTTATTTTTGGGTGCTGAGGATATGTAAGGGTAGTCCTGTTGAAGAAAAAGAGAAAGGGGTCTCGTATTTGGGGAACTGATTTCTCTAGTGGAGAAATGATACATCATTTTAATTCTTGCATTTTTAAAGTGATGCCTGGGGTTTTTAATCTTGAGTCTCCCTTTGACATTAATGAGAGTCATGTTGCTGAAATGAGCACGTGATGCTTTGATAATTGAAAGGGCCCATGTGTGATAGAATCATAGGCACTGGAGAGGTAAAATACCTGTTCCACTATGAGATCCTGCCAGTTTTCCTCAGGAAATTAAGAGATTTACAGATCATTTATTAATGTATTGTTCGGCCCATCTATAAATGAGTCAGAATAGCTACCTTCACTCCCCTCACTGGAAGATTGTTGCACAGGATAAATAGACTTTATCAAGTGGAAATGTACCCTTCCTTAATCTTATCCCATCACTTGTTATTCTTTTTTGTGACCCATGAATAATCCCTCTCACTCCACATATTTTACACCATTTTGGATATTTTCAGAACATTACCCTGCTTTCCCCTAGGCCCTGTTTAGTTGATTTATACAGATATGGTTATTTTAATCTACTGAGTTCATAAGTCAAACCTTAAAGTACCCACAGGGATTTTGTCTATTTCTTTTTCCCTGAATACTCTATACTCTTGGGTCTTTTACAGAGACAACAAGAAGAATTCTTAGCTCTGCTACTGAGGAATATATTAAAAATACCAGGTGGAGTAAGACAGTGTGAAGGGGTCTCAATGATGACCCAAAGACCATATAGGGGTATTATTCCCTATTATATGAAGTCCATGTAATCCATGGAAGCACTGTGCACACCCTTTTTCTAAAAAAGGATTTATTTTTTCCAATGACTATTTCAGAAAGTGACATCAAAGGCTTTTGGAGATAACAAGATCCTTGACCCCTTCAGAGTCCATTACTGTGTATACTGCAGAAAAGAAGGAACTGGGAATAAAGATCTTGTGGTTTAAATATTGCCAGTGTTGTCTGTTGTTTTATCAGTTTACTCTATTTTCACCCTGTCTAATGTAATGGTATGACAATTTTTCATCAGTAACACAAAACATCATTATAAATATTTACTTTTCCTATTCATCCTCTGAAAAGGTCTTGTACATATTTAAGTGGGAAGAAGGAAGACAAATGAAGATAATATACTGTTTTACAATTTGTGCTAGGAAAAACAAAAGAAATTTACTGCAGCAATGGTTCTGTGATTCACCATGTAGAAAAGACAACAGGGACTTAAAAAACAAAATTAAAATCTAATCAAAATTTGAGTATGTATTTTTAAAGCATAGCAAAAATTTCTAAGGAAATTAATTGGGTAAAATAGTAATTAAAGCACTGTTAAGGTTGCTACCACAAATCATTTAAACATCAAAAGCAAAACTTCCAGTATTTTAATGTTCATTTTCTCTTGCACCCTGTGAAGAGTATTTTCTTGTTGCTGCTTTATCACATTTACATCAAAAGACCATGAAAGAAACTAAAGCATCCTGGCAGTGGAAGCTGAAAAGGAGACATCTTGTATGACCAAAATGTGCGAAATTTCTTGTGCTTTTTCCAGTTAAATATCAAGCAGCAAAACAGTCCTGTGTATCTGATATGAACAACATAGATTCTTGCTGTACAGTTAGGAGCATTCACAGATTAAGAGAATGCACTATTGTAAGGGCAAAAGTAGGAATGGGTACAATTAACCTGTCTAATACTAATCTCAGAATCATTGATTCAGAGTAACAGTATTTCTGTTAAGTACCCGCACTCTACCAGAAGGCCACTTTTCAGTCCTGAAAATTGCCTGGTTTTCACCCTGGAAACATGCCTGTAGTACCTGCCTGAACTTATAGTAACTCCAAAAGTTGTATGGACATGAGGACCTCTGTTGACTTCTTCATGCTAACCACAGGTGTCTTTTTTTAACTGCAAAATACAGTCACTGATGCTGGAATCATCCAGCTTCAGAAAGAGCACAGAGAGAGGCGCACTTGCCAAAAAAACCCCAGGAAGTCTGGTTTTGTGTCCCTTGTTCTCCCAAGGGATTCAAAACTTCATCCCTTGTTTCCCTTGCAAGTATCCTACCCAGCAAACTTCAGGGTACAGTGACTGGAGAGACAGGAAGGTAATAGAACACTTTTCTCCTAGCCTGAGATTAAGCTGTTCTTCAAATGAGAAAACAAGTCATGAATCCAGGATGAGGGGAGTGTGTTTCCCATTGCTGAATGTTTGACCACACAGATAAGAAAGGGAGCTATGCACTAATAAGTACTCGTCAAATATTTCCCTCTGGATGTGTAAATATAAATAAGCAGAAAAATGTACTTCTGTGTGCTAAAAATACAAGGTATTTCCAGCGTCTAACCAACACAAAATTTCTTATCTTTAGAGGAAAATAAGTCACAAGCTCCCTTCCCAGCCCACTATCTCAACCATCAGCCTCCACTCACAAATTTCATCGCTGTTTTTCCATGATGCAGTTCCTACTGTGCTGTGTTAAGAGTAACCTGGTTTCAGCAAGACAGACAGAGACCTTCATGGGAAGTTTTGTCATTAGTATAAGATAGGAAATTCAGTAGGTCTTTCAGCACCCAATCTACACTAGAAAAGATAAGCTCTGCTGTCCTGTACTGTTTGAATTAAACATCTCTACTCAGTTTAGTGCTACTTCCTGAATGGGCAGAGGTGTTTAAATTCACATACATAATGATGTTTCCTACTATCTAATTCTAATCAATACTCCAATTGTCATGCAAGTGTTTAGGGTCCCCCAGGTGACTTAACATCACTTTCTTCCATTGCATTAATCAGCCATTAGGAGTACCCAGTCTCTTATTCACTCTAAGGTGACTTTGGTATTTGGAACCACCATTTCGCAGACAAACAAACATGTACTTTATTACGGCTGAGATATCCACATTAAAACGCTGGAACAGTTTAAGGAAGTTTTAGCCTAAATAATTAGGTACAGTGAGATGGAAAGACAGAGGCAGAGCTGTGGTTAGACCTCAGCCATTGTGATTCCCTGTTCTCCCTGACATAAATATTAGTGAAAACAAAAACAGTTCTGATACCACAATGACAGAACATCTAATCCTTAAACTATATAATATTTTCTTTTACAGACGTGCCAATGCAATTTTCTTTTGGTGATGTTTTGAAGCTTGCACATTAATATGAGGCTCTGAACACCTCTAATATTGAAGCTTTAGCTTAGTAAAAGTAATAGCATGAAAACATCAAGCACATTCTCTTGAGTTTTCATGGTCCATTTCTTTGCTTGCAGCAAAGTTGGATAAAAGTATTTACCTCTTAAATGTTTACCTAATACAGTATGAAGTGTTGACCTTAAATGGTCTTTACAGCTCATAGACCATAAAAATAAAATTATGAATGAGCAATTTTTATTCCTACAGAGCCAATGACTGTAGCAAACTATGTTTTTTCCTACTCTTATCCTAAGAATACATTAATGTCATCTTGTACAGTTACTGTCATTCGCAGATGTCAGTGGACACTTTTTGACTTAACTTTAAAGCCAAAGACATCAATACTGGTAGAAAGGAGGAAAAACTGAAATTATTAGACAATGTCTTCTTGAATTCACTGCTAGAGTCAGTGAGGATGACCTACATTCTTCTGATAAGCAGAGAACTTGACTCAGTCAGTTAAACCAGGTCATCTAAGCAGGGACCAAAACAGATTATAGACAAAGAAGCCCTGTCATTAACTGTTCAGATCAAGCTGTTAAGTGCAAAGCAGAAAAATCTCCCTTTGAGTTGTGCAGAAACTTACTCCTCAGCATTATCTCCCCTCTGTATTTAACACTGGTCATGCCAAATAAGTATTAAGAGAATTTATCTGTGGGCTTGAAGTTAGTACCTTGTTACTTCTGTAGAGCAGTTTTTATCCCCCTTCTTTACCCTCAGAAGAAGTTAACTTATTTACGGAGCCAAGATGCCCTAAATAGCACTGCAAATATAACAGCATTTTCTCTATTGTCTTGTTTGATTGTTCCCACACCACACCTAAGTCTTCTTTCAGATACCTAATATGCTGCATCTTCCTTACAAACCCTTCATTGCTGAATTTTTTTAACAACCATGTGCCTGCAATGCATTACACACCAAATAGGTAGAAATCTCTTCACCTTTTAAATAACAGACTACATTTGCAAGGTTCACCTTTTTCTCTCCGTTCATGTTAAGCTCTAGACTAGAATACTGTTCAACTCACAACTCACAGAGACAGGCTGGTCAAAGGACTGCAGACTGTGTGTTATCCATGCAAGGTCAGGGACACCCCTAAAGGACTTCAGTCATTGGCCACTCCTCTATTCTTTCAAGAAATACATATTTTATAAGATATCAGACTTTACAGATTAAATCTTTCTCTTCCTTTGGTTTTCAAGTACCTTTGCAGAAAACTCAGGCACTTTTAATGAGCAACAATCCCATATATATAATTATATGCATATATATATACACATTATATATATATACACACACATCTACATTTTACATATATATTTTTGCTAAGCAAAAATATTATATTCTCATGATGTGATGGTTGCTTTGCTTAGGGTTTGTGATGAGACTGTATTACCAAGAGAAAAACCTACAGTGCACTTGAAAAGCATTTTCTCCCTCTTTCATGGCTGGTCCTTTGATCTCTTTTTCTCATGTTTCCAGTTTTTTGTTTTGGTTTGTCTTGCTTTTCCTTCCCCTTTCAACCTGAGGCATAAGTGATGAATACTGATGTGACAGAGTTTGGTCATAGTCAAAAATCCAGAATACTGACATACAAACCTGTCCAAGTTGTTTTTGATTTGTAGGTCAGGAAATAAGATATGTAATTATTTTGTGAGGAAAGAGTTATGTGGTCACTGGATTGCCAGTCAAATAACTTCTGCAATGCTCCAAGCTTTAATACAAGTCACTCTGAGACTTGTTGCAAACAGCTTTTTTTTGATATTATTGAAATGTATTCATGTTTAGACAGAAATATTAATGAATACAGACAAATTTAAAAGGGTTTGAGACCTTTCTCAAATCCATAGCTCAACTAGACTGATACTAATTCAGTGGAGTTTCTACTGAGAGAGATAACTTTGCCTGCCTGCCTGTATGAATATGTATAATGAAGTAATTGGAGATTCTGATCATTTTTAGAGATGAACCTTTCAAAATGAGACAACTTGCAGAACAACTTTGTTTATGAAAATATACTACATCTTGGGAGTCATCTTGAACCATATCCAGACTAAAATTCCATATTCTTGATGAAGAAACTCTAAGGTTCACCTAAGGTATCAATAGGGTATTGAGGATATAGAGCCTAAACTGACAGGCTATGTCTGAAGCAAAATGATCTATTGTAAACTACTTAAATTGGAAAATTGCTTGCCTGTTAAAAAGCTGCTGATTACAAAGAAAACAACATGGCAATTGCTTCAGGACATTAAAAATCAGGTAAAACAGATATCATACTGAGCTCCTCACTTCCAGATTGTAATAAAATTGGGTAAACTATTCACCGTGACTAATTTATTCAAAAGTTGCCCCTTCTTGGGCTCATGAATTTATATTCAAACAGATTTGGATTTCTACATATTTGTTACTCAATGTCACAATTACAGGGATAGCTGTACTTTTAATCCTTTCTTTCAACTTTCTCTTTTCATACTCTTCAAGTCCTATATTGTGCACATGGCTTTCAGAGGATATGAGTTACATGAAAATATTGCTATGGGGTAGTGGTGATGGGTCTTTGTAGGATTATTCTTTTATAGCTGTGCTGGTGTATACTAGTACTCAGCAGTAAATGCAAATTGTAGGTAACATTATCAGACTGTTTAATAAATTATTTTATAGTAATTTGTTAAGGAAGGCACAGTCTGAGAAAAGAATCACCAAGCTATCTCATTAGATTTTGGCTATAAGATGTTGCTCAACTTCCATAATTTCCTGAATTTTCATAATGAATTAAGGTCCATGCCACTCTCTTCCTTAAGAACTAGCGCTTATGAATGAACAAAAGCATTTATATATTTAAAGTAAAATAAAAGCCTAATATGGAAACCTTTGAAACATTTCACACTGTGCACACACATAAGCCTTATTAACATTACGTCTCAAAGATGTGTCGGATTGATGGGAGATCCTTAGCATCTCAGGCAGCTGGACCCAAAGCAGTTGCAGGTCAGAGGATGGGTTGCCTGGTTTATGCCAGGTTCAACAACAGATAGTGTAAGATGTTTCTCAGAAAAATTCAGTGTTTCAGGTTGAACATGATAATAAAGTGGCTGTATGACCAGCAAACCAGAAGTTACTGGAATCTGATGTACAGCACAGAGGAAACTTCTTTCAGCTTCCATGATTCTGTGTGCCGTTAAAAAACCAAACAAACAAAAAAAAACCCAACACACCCCCCCCCCCCAAAAAAAAAAAAAAAAACAAACCAAAAAAAACCCCAACAACAACAAAAACCAAACCTCAGCATGGCCTCCCTGATCCTACATTCTTACAGCTTGGTGCTGAGATCTGAGTCTCACAAAACATTTCTAATTGTTTCTTTAACACTGGCTCACCTCTGCATTCCCACCTCCCATGCCCCAAAAATATTTTTGACTCCTCAGAATCACAATGATATTCTAGAAGAATACCTGGACAAACTTAGAGAAGGACTGATACGGGACACCTCTCTAAAACACCTCTCTGTGTTGTGGAGAGTATATGAAGATGTGTATATCAGAAATTCCTTCTCCACTTTTCTGAGTTGCTTTCCTGACAGTCTAGATACTAAACTAATTCACCACATACATACAAACAAATAAAACATCAAAATAAGTGGGTCATAGCATAATTTTTTACAAATTATTAGAAGAAACTTTAAATCCATCACACTCAGAGTTACTGAATGAGTAATTTATGTAAATACAGTGTAGCCCATGGAGAGCTCATACATTATTACCAACCATTATTGTGCAAATGTTCTCTTTCTTAGTAATTTAATATCAACACTAATTGTCTGCTTAGACTGTTTATTATTGGGCTTTCTTCTCGGATGACAAACATGGGGGAAAATCAAGTATTCTGTGAAATCACAATCAGATTTTTATTAATACAGACTACATAATTGCTGCAATATCCCTTACAATCAAAACCTCCAGCTAAATGAAAGGTAAGGAACATGGTAAAAAAAATGGTCATAAAGATATGAAAATGAGTCAGTCATGATTCACATCAAGTTCTCTTTCCCAAACTGAGAATGAATCTCTGCCTCAAGAGCATAGTTAATTCACAGTTAGAGCGAAATACATGTATATGATTGAGAGTTAATAGAAGATAACTACAGAGTATGGGTACACTTTCACATGAGCATTTGCTTTATCTCTATCCTAGAAGAAACTTGTGCACCTTATTTTGTGAACAGACAAAAAGACTTACTATATAATATGTACTATACAATCAAAAGTGTAGTGCATACTCAAATGACTACTTACAAAGAATATTTCTATTTCTCTTTCTCACAGCTGGTTCATATTTAGACCATTCTAGTAGTAAAAGAGGGACATGATCATATGACAAGTGGATGGCAGGTCTGTAAAATGTTCTTCTCATTGCAAATAAAAACATCATACTTTTGACAGCAGCTACATGAGAAGCACTGTAGATGCCCTGATCTAGATTACTGATGGTAGAGTGAAATGAAGAAAAGAAAGGTGAAATAAAAGAGAGCAGGATTTAATTATGCTTTCCCTCATAGAAATTATGTGTAAAGACTGAGGAATACTCTATTACCGAGCGTAACTGAAGGAAAGCTTAATTGTTGCTATTGTTGCCCATTCTCAATGAGTAAGTGAGGAACTAGATTTCAAGGGGTTTTATACTTTAGCTGCTGACTTGCACTAGCCCTAAAGAAATGTTTTAAAAATGGAAAGGGATGTTCTTCCTCTAGTGTTGATGAATTTCTCCTTTTTCCAGAGATGTGCATTGTCTACACTTTTGTTATTAAAGATAGATGATAAGAACTGACACATAGAATTTTATGTTTGCAAAGTGTTGAGTATTTTTTTTAAGTTCTTCACTAAACTGCTGTTGAAGGGGTTGCCAGCTGCAAAATATTACTTATTAATAAGTTATTTAAAATGTTTTATGTACTATTTTGTAACAACTTCTAGTGTGTTTCTTTTTTTAAATACAAAGGTACCTTTCCCCCAAAGATGCAACTCATGACTTCTTAATCCTCAGCTTTTTAGTGCCGTTATGTGATGACAAAAACCATTAAACTCAGAATAAGTAATGTAGATAAATATGTTCTTTTTAGGTAAAAAAAAAAAAAAAAAAAAAAAGGAAAGGAAGACAAAGCACAAGGAGACAAAAAGGTTCAAATGTCAACTTGGAGCATAGTAGTACAACCTCTGACTAAATTATCTTTCATGATGAAATTCTATTTTATGTGTTTTTCCATCTCCAGCACATTAGGACACCAAGCTGGATAAGAACATCTAGGATCTTTGTTAAAGTGAGCCATAATCATCGAAGAAAGGTTCTGTGAGTTAAAGTTTGGTGTAAATCTATCTCCTGAATATGTATTCATAGGTTTTCTTATTGTGCCATCTCTTTGTCGTGAACACTTATTTGCACTGTTGCGAGTCACAGAGAATCAGTTAAATTGTTCTCTTTTAGAGTGAAGGGATTGTATTGTCGGATTTCACAGCTCACAGAACCTGCTACTTGAAAGAAGCAGGTTCATTCCTTTCATGAAATGAACAGTAATACTCATTCATTCATAAGGCATGTCATGTGTCACTCTAGTTGCTATGCCCTTCAAAATTTTTCCTTTTTTTCATTGTTTTGAGACATCAGAGCATATTACAAGATCTTCAGAAAAAGACAAAGCTGACCTATGTCACCAAAACTGTTAATTAGTCAGACAATATTACATGGCTTGTCCTAAACAACTTCCAAGACATTTATGGTATGTATGAAAGAAAGTTCTAGTAGTGGAGATCCTTCCCTGTGGGCTTAACGGTACAGTGTACCAATGAACGTTAACTATTGTTTTGGGTTTATGGTCTTGAATTAGGAGTTTTTTCTGGTTTGGGATTTTTTTTTCTTTTGGAAAGCTGCAGGAGGGGGACTTGTGGCTTCTGACAGGGTTTATAAATACACTAGTGCAAACACAACCATCTGCAGTCACAATGTTCATGTAAGGTATGTTGGTGTGAATAAACATCACACAAAAGAACAGAAAAAGCCAACAGTTTAAGAATATCTTTGTGCATTTCTCATTCTGAACTACAGTAATTCTGAAACTAATTAATTCACTGTCTATTGAGTTTTTTGCTAAAATTTTTATAGTGGGAACTAGTGTTTAACAAATCATAGAATTGTCAGGGTTGGAAGGGACCTTAAAGATCACCTAGTTCCAACCCCCCTGCCATGGACAGGGACACCTTCCAACTAGAGCAGGTTTCTCAGAGCCCCACCCATCCTCGTCTTAAACACTTCCAAGGATGGGGTTCCACCACCTCTCTGGGCAACCTGTTCCAGTGTCTCACCAACCTCATGGTGAAGAGATTCTTCCTAATGTCCAACCTGAATTGACCTATCTCTAGCTTTAATCCATCCCCTCTAGTTCTATCACTGCCCAACAGCCTAAAAAGCCCCTCCCCAGCTTTCTTGTAGCCCCTTCAGATACTGGAAGTCCACAATAATATCTCCCCGGAGCCTTCTCTTCTCCAGACTGAACAACCCTAACTCTCTCAGTCTGTCCCCATAGCAGAGGTGCTCCAGCCCTTTCATCATCCTCATGGCCCTTCTCTGGACACGCTCCAGCATGTCCTTATCCCTCCTGTAACAGGGGCTCCAGGACTGGACTC
Organism: Todiramphus chloris collaris; assembly: GCA_025345505.1. Taxonomy (NCBI): domain Eukaryota; kingdom Metazoa; phylum Chordata; class Aves; order Coraciiformes; family Alcedinidae; genus Todiramphus; species Todiramphus chloris. The sequence goes on from JANVCC010010235.1 coordinate 3,895,283, forward strand.
AGTACTCCAGGTGAGGCCTCACGAGAGTAGAGTAGACGGGGGAATCACTGCCCTTGACCTGCTAGCCACTTTTCTCTTAATGCAGCCCAGGGTACGATTGGCCCTCCGGGCTGTGAGAGCACACTGGTGGCTCATGTTGAACTTCTCATTCACCAGCATTCCCAGGTCCTTTTCTTCAGGGCTGCTCTCAAGCCAATGACTGACCAGCCTATATTAGTGCCTGGGATTGCTTCGACCCGCATTTGGCCTTGTTGAACTTCATGAGGTTGCCATATGCCCACCTCTCCAGCCTGTCAAGGTCCCTCAGGATGGATCCCTTCCCTCCAGTGTGTCAGCTGCCCCTCACAGCTTGGTGTCATCGGCAGACTTGTTGAGGGTGTACTCAATGCCATTGTCCATGTCGCTGACAAAGATGTTTAACAAGACTGGTCCCAGTACTGATCCTTGAGGGACTCCACTTGTCACTGGTCTCTACTTAAATACTGACCCATTGGCAACCACTCTTTGTGAGTGACTGTCAAGCCAGTTCTTTATCCAATGAATTGTCCATCCGTCAAATCCGTATTTCACCATCTTGGAGACCAGAATGTCACATGGGACAGTGCCGAAGGCTTTGCTCAGGTCCAGGACGTTGGTTGCTCTTCCCCCATCTATTGATGTTGTAACCTTCTCATAGAAGGCCACCAGGTTAGTCAGGCATGATTTGCCCTTGGTGAAGTCATGTTGGTTACAGCCAATCACTTTGTCGTTATTCATCTGCCTCAGCAGTGCCTCCAGGAGGATCTGCTCCATGATCTTACCAGGCACAGAAGTGAGGTTGACTGGTCTATAGCGCCTGGGTACATCCACCTTCCCCTTTTTGAATATGAGGGTTATATTTCCCCTTTTCCAGTCAGTGGGGACTTCACCGGACTGACATGATTTTTGGAATATAATAGATAGCAGTTTAACAACTTCATCCACCAGTTCTCTCAGCACCCGTGGGTGTATCCAGTCAGGTCCCATGGACTTGTGTACTTTCAGGTTCTTCAGATGGTCACGAATCTGATCTTCACTTGCAATAGGCAGTTCTTCCATCCAATGTCTGCCATCAACTTTTGTGGCTCTGGGGGTTGGCTGGAGCTGTTGCCAATGAAGACTGAGGAAAAGAAGTCATTGAGGACCTCAGCCTTCTCAACATCACTTGAAAAGGAGTACAGAAGTTCAGGAGTGCAGAAGTTCAGCCAAAATGAAAAGCCTGGTTAACACTGTCATGATGGGTTCCCTGAAAGAAAAAAAAAAAAAACCATTAAAATTGAAAGGGAACAAAGATCTAAAGCAATTTGTGATTTCACAATTCACAAGCCGGGGAGGAAGATGAGACGTAAATCATGATGGAAGCAAAACAAAGGGACTTAAAAGTTGACTACAGTTACTACAGGTTTTTTATGAAAATTACGTTCTTGAACTTGGAATACATCCATCACTAGGACACCTCACTAGCAATAGCATAATTTGGAAAATGAGTTCAATTAAAGCAGCAACTTATTATGCTGGAAGCTGAGAACTTGCAAATGGGGTGAGAGCTTGATCTAGAAGAGAACAAACAAAGAATCAGAAGCATAAGCTTCAGTACAACATTTTTATACTAGAGTGGGAGTTTGAGAGCTCATATCTCGTAACTAGAGCTAGTATCTCATAACTGGAGCTACACTTTAGGCATTGGAACTAGGGATTGAAAAAATCATCTGGATTCAGCACTCTGAAGAAGAAAAATAAAATGCATAATGGAACAGTAGTTGGATCATCCTTGAGGCAGAATGAAGTGACCTGAGATCATTTAGGTCCTTACATCCAATGTGATTAAGAGAAGTATATCTGCCTCCCCACAGTACTCTAGGCATTAATACTGCTGAGATATAAATATCCATTTGAAAGAAAAGAATCCCTTTGCACCACATAGTTTTCATATTTGTTTTCACTTGTAATTGTAAGTTTGATCTTATAATTGTTTAGCTAGGTAAATTGATTTTTTAATTTATTTTTTCAAAATTCAATAACGTTTGACTATATTTTGTCTGAAATAATGAACTCATACTGTGATAATAAAAATGACAGAATGAAAAGAGAAAACATTTGAGAGACTTCCGTTATCTGGCAACAAATTCCATCCAGTGAATGTAAACTTAATTGCAATATATTTCCTTAATGATCTAGCCTAATTGGGACTCAAAGATATGGTGCCTTTTGCATGTTGCCTTCCTTTAACAAAATGTTTGTAGTCTGCTTTAGTTGAAGCACCTTTAAATGATTAGATTTATGTATAAGTAATTATTTTTCTGAATATTTAATCAGGACTCGCAGAAAGGGACTGGCAGGAAATCATGAAAATGGGAATGATGTATTGGGTCATCAGACTTTTTTCTTTCACTTCCAGTCATAGAAGGGTGTAGGTGGTTTTCCTGCGGTACATATTGTCCATTCTTTAGAATTTGAACATTTCATGTTGAAAGAATGGCTGTAATACAGATGGCATGTTGGAACCAAGTTTTCTTCTCACTTCCACTGCAGTAAATTAAAAATATCATCACCACTGAAATAAATGCAATTGTTCCTTGTTTCTATTAAGGTGAAAATTAGGGTGCAAATTCTAAGCAAAAAAAATAAAATAAAAAAAGAAGTCTGAATCATCCTTTTGTGTTGTCTATTCTCTTTAATGATAAAGGGAGCCTCCAGTAGCTACTTTCCTAACTTAGATTTACTGTTCTTATGCTAATTCACAACATTTCTGATAATTCATACACATTAATACTTCAGTCTCTCTCTCTCACACACACAAACACTCATGCACTCACACTATCATAATGAATAGGTTTCATCCAAACTGTACCAAGAGCAGCATGAAAACAATAGTTGTTACTAATAAGTTGTAAGTTACTAAGTTGCAAGAAGAAATGAACAAAAGGTGGTGAAGGTGATATGGTGACGCCAGCTACTTCTGCTGTTGATCAGGATGTTCTGCAGTTTGAAGGACCCTTGAAAGGGAGGGGCACAAAAAGGGATACTGGAGCTACCCAGTTGTGTTACATTGGACAGAGTAGTATGATTCCAGATACTTTTATCCTTTTGTTATGGTTTTTAGAAGTATACCTTATTAACTTTACTATTTTTCCCCATCTCCTTCCTCTTATTTCTTTTCCGTTTCCTCTTCCTTTTTTTTTTTTTTTTTTTTTTTTTTTTTTTTTTAACCAGGAAAGATGTTAAAAAGGTACTTGACCCTCAAAAATAATTGCTCTGGTATTGCAAACCATTATGCTTCTGCTGCATTCACACTAGCTGCCAGCCATGAATAAAACACTGACACACTGAGGCAACTTTAAAACTAAGTATATATTACCCAAACGCAAACTGTCATGCACCTTTTATTGTAGTTTATTTTTTCCCTTGTTATTGCTCATTACCAAATCATGTGTACATGTAAGCAGAATTTTTCTTTTCCTTTATCAGCCTGTACCTCTCCCCTGATTCATGAGTTATGCCAGAGACTAACATTAGCAACATCACTATGTTTTTTATCGTGGGAGTTGCAGTAGGTCTGAACCAATCAAGACCAATCCCCGATCAGATCAGGAAGGATGGGCCTTGTATAAATTTGTTACAAATTAAAAAGGCAAGGGAGAGGCAGAACACAAAGGAGCATATCTTTTTACAGGGAGAATTCAAAGCCTGATAGATATGGAGATTCATATACTAAAAGGCACAGAGCAGTCTGAATACCTAAATAAGTACACAGTGTCAGAGCCCATGATATCTCTAATATCCAGGTTATTCACAGAGTCTGTCAAAGGAGCTGATAAATATGACACAACACCTCTGGGTTGTTCATGGTCTTCTGGAGTTACAGCTGAACAGTAATAGGTATTGGTCAGTGTCTAAAATGACAGCAGTTGCCTGAATATAGGCACATATATTGCTCTTTTTTAGAATTTTAAACAAAATTCTATTTGTGAAGCTTATTGAACTCCATCTTTTTCTTCCCAAAACCAAAAAACATATCCCAAGTAAAACAAAATGAGAGCACTAGCTCATTTACAATTTCAAGATTTTTGTATTTAGTTTCCATCTGACCTCACAAACCTTTTATTCAAAACTACTCCATGATTGAGATTCAAGGTATATGTTGAGGCCTGAGTCCCTCCTATCTTTCTTTGAAGATGTTTAATACTTTGTTGTACAGAGAGACTCTGTACCCAGACCTGGGATGTGCACCTTTTGGTGTACTGAGCCTAGAAATGCCTCTGCCAGCTGAGTGATCCTGAATTTCACCATATATACCGTATTTACCCAAAGCCACAGTGAAACTCTGGGAGAGTATAACAAGTGCAAAATTTATTTCCACAGTCATCAACTTCACTCTCACAGTAAAGAACTTAGGTTGTTCCAACATGTAAATTTACATCTATGTCAAATAAGGCAGAGAAAAAAGGAATGATATAGCATGTTTTACATGGTCTTTATATAATTGAAAAAAAAAAAAAAAGCCAAACCAAAAAACAACCAACCAACTAAAAAAAAAAAAAAAAAAAAAGAAAACAAACACATCAACAAAAACAATAAACAACAAACCACCATCAGAACACAAAATGGGCAATTGTTGAAAAGAAAGTGCAAAAATATTACCAGAATGCTTTTCGTACAAACATGTGGAGCCACAAAGAGTCAGGATTCAGTCTTCACATTTTTTTTCCTTTGTAAACACCAAAAAGATGAAGGATGAATCTCCCAAATAATATATTTTGAAAGTAGATAAAAGACTAATACAGATCACTTATCTGTGATGTGGATAGGATCAAGTTGCCTAAGGAACCTTTATTTTTACCTCTCTTACTTTTTACCTTAATTCTGCATGACATTTTGAAAAGGCATCTGTTCAGTTTGATAGATAACTTTGTGGACCAAATGTCTTACTTCAGATCTGAACCTAACTCAGTGCTTTGCTAAGGGAGAAAACAAACAAAAAAACCCCAAAACAAAACGACACACAAACAAACAAACAAACAAAAAAAACCACAACAACAAAAAGGAGAGGTAGTTTAATATCTAAGTAGGCAGTATTATTCTTTACTCTCAGCTGCCACTAAAAATATACCTCACTTCCCCTGAAACCACAAGACAGTTGATGATCCTTGTGTCGGTGTCAGGGATGTTTCATAAATCAGCCAGTAGGAGGTGGTCCAAAAGACGAATTCTGATTGCTCTCATGGGGTCTTAATGGGTTACCTTTAAAATGGAGCAAGCCCTCATGGGTCTCAGGATGTTTGAACCTCATAACTGTGTCTTCCACATAAGCAGTTATCAAGCCAACGGGTCTTCTGGGTTCTTACTTAATATGCTTAGAGATTTTTCTATTAGAATAAATGCCAGTTCTTTTTGTTACTAGATTCCCCAGGCTTTCAGAGTATGTTTTTAAGCACTTTAAATGCTACCAGTACTCATTATCCCACCTCCCACTCCTCAGTGGAATTCTTAAGTGACAAGAAGCTGGAAAAATACAGATGGCATAATTATATATTTTGCAGTTGATTAATCACCACAAAACATTAATCACATTTGGTATAACAATACATAATCAAATTCTTTATAGTAGAAATTAAGTTTCTTTCTGATAGGGAATGGATTCCTTTAGGATATTGACATGGCTTTTCAACATCTGTTTTGCACCAATTCCACATCTGCATTTGTTTTAATCAGCTTCAGGGCTCTGCAAAAATATGTCTTTAAGGTTTGTGTCATGTTTCTAAGCACACATGTTAATAATAGCAGAAGTGCAAATAGAGATGTATCTGCTGTAACTACTTGTTGTATGTTATACTTACTCATTTTCTGCCTTCAGTGAAACTTACTTTTCTTCTTTCAAGTTAGTTTCCTAAACAGAATAGAAAATTTGTTTTGAAATAATTCAAGTTGGCCATATATTGATAGAGGAAAGAGGGTCTAGACAGTACACCGAAGGACAAACTCTGAATAAATTATTATAGCTGTCACCACCAAAGTCATAAGAAATTATGGGTCCAGTGGTCAAGGCATGATGCTGTAGGTAGTCACATAATATATGCTTCCCGCCTCTTTGTGCTGTCTTGGACTCCCCAGTCTTGAGGGTCTGCCATATACAGCTATCCTGCAAAGGAATAATCTGGTGTTGTTTCAAAGCTTTGATTTTACAACACTGTCACATAGGTTGTATGTTGTCCTAGGATACACTAAAACTAGTTTCAGCTCTGTCTTCAGATGTGGGCTAAGAAGGGCACTCCTTCCACTTGCAGAAGTGTGCTTTGCCAACCATGCTGTGGAACAGCCAGGGTCTAGTATATATTCTATCTCTGTTTCTAAATCTGGGTCACTGTGCAGTAGAGCAAAATAAAATCTCTAAGCCAGAGGCAGAATAATCAATCAGAATCTGTATTTAATTGTCCACTGCTAAGGGATACTCTCCCCTAAGATAGAACATGCAAACATACCTAAAAAGAGATTCTAAAATCCAGGAACATATCTCCATAATATTAACTCTTGTTCATTTGTGTTTTAGCCCAACATGACATATATGCCTTTCTGGTAGATTAAACAATCTAGCTATAGCACAAAAACTAGAGAAATATTTCTGTTCAGGCAAGGGCTAATGAAGCTTTTTTGGAATGTGGAATCCCAAACTCACATCAAATACAGTCTGATGGAGACTTTTAAGGATGTTTCTTCCCATTTCTCAGGGAAGTACCCTGACCACCAGAACAAACTGGAAAGGAGACTTAGCCCTTTCTCAGTCTGCTCTGAGAAGCGCTGGCTTCAAGTGGAGGGGGATACTGTCTGTTTAGCTTGGATTTTTTTTCTTTCTGTGTCTTCCGTATTACACCTTTAATCATCCTCCTGTCTCATCTGTTAATTTCACAGAAGTACATATTATTTATATAGTCACTGGCGCTTACATCATCTGAATCGCATTTGGAAGACATGTACTTTCTATTTTAATTGTATGAGAGACATCTGTTAACTGTGATAGAATCAAGACTATTGGTTAGAAAATTGCACTAAGATGAATGCCCTGGTTCAAATATGAAATCACTGACTTCTGCTGGAGTATTCTCAATGGAGATACAGATCATCTCCGGAAAAAAATGTCAGCAAGTTTATTTTTTATAGTTAAAAAACAATTTATATGGGCTAGTACCACAAACCATTAAATTATAACACATATATTTAAATAAGAGTATTGTGCAAGCAGATTGTTAAGGAAGAGTGCAAAGGAAAATCAATAAGCTGTATATCACATTCAATGTATTCAGCCCTTGATTTCAATACCTAAGTGTAGGATTCAGAATATACATGCATTGTAAAAATATTTATATTTCTCTTATGTTTGTATGAAGGACAGCAAGAGAGCAAAGCAGCATATTTGTGTGTAATGCTATTTGCTGCTACATGAACATTAATTAACCATGCAACCTACAAGGAGTTATTAAAAAGCAACCAACCAAAAAAAAAAAACTAAAAAAAAAAAAAAAAAATCCTACTTTAAACTAAACTAGATCAACTAGGTTTTGAAACAAAGAACTGAGGCATGTTTTCTGAACACATAATTTGTCAGCTGGTGCTCAAAATTGGGATGTTACTCGCTTCTATGAAACACTTTTAGAGCTATGAAGAGTGGTGCTGTAGAAATAAAGCGACTGATGTTCTGCCAATAGAAACCTCAAAAGGAGGTTGAAAAACACAGCAAGAGTTGCTTCTGAAGCTGGAGATAGGGAAGCATTATGTTTTATTTTGCCCTCTAATATAAGCCCCAAAGCATTGTTTCACTAAAATGGGTCTGCTACTTGAACTAAGTCCAACTCAGTCTCATAGCACAAATGCAGTGATGAAAAACCCATTCACTGTGTCACTGTAAAATTTCCTTGTTTATTGCTGGAGTGAGCAGAGCACAAGGTCTTCATATCCGCAGGTTTTGACTTCTATTTTATTGCATGCTGAGGAGATGTAGAACCAGCTGTGCACTGCTTATTCATACCAGGGAACCGCTACTTACCCATCATCCCCACTGATAACAAAAGGACTGATTCAATTGCAACTGTTCAAAGTTGTGAGAAACCATGTCTGAATCCTTAAGGACACATAAGGGCACTGCCGTGATCAATGGTAGATGGGAAAATTGCCTGCTTACTTTGGAGAAGCTTTTGTTTTGCCTGTCCATGTAAAAGTCCCTTGTCACTCCAGCATGTTTTTGAGCCTTTGAATGCAAGAATTTTATTCACTAATCATGTTTGCCAAAGAGTGAGGAGAATTTCACAATCATGGTTTAATCCTGGACATGTCCCTTTGTCCTCAGGAAGCCTCTGCCAAACAGAATCTGAAGATCTGGCCAGGGCTTGTATAGGCAAGGAATCATGATGCTTCTGATACGGTGTCATTTGAGGAATACCAGTGGAATCTCACTGTATCTTAAAAAAAAGAGTCTGAAACACGTGCACATTTTCTCGATATCTTTGAAATTAATCAATGCAGTTTAGTTCAAGCCCTTTAGTGTATAATGTTGATCCGTGAATTTTCCTTTCTAATGCACTTCATGCAAAGTAAATTTGACATTAACACTGTTGGATAATCTTTTCACCCAAGTTTAAATATTTGAAACAGGATATAAAGTATCTCACAGGGAAGAATCCTGTACTATCAGTAAGTGGAAAGCAATGAAGCAATAAGTATTTCTCATCCCTTTTCTTACTGTCCAACTTTTCTAGGGAGAGAGATAGAATCTAGACCTTTGACATACTTGACATAAATGTCAGAAACATGCTTTTCTGACCTCTGTTCTCAATACACGCTGAAGTGGCTTTGCATGTTCTCCAGTAGATATTTATGCCTTGTAGCTGTTGTGGAGGCACCCACAAAACAGACAGCAGTAGATAGTCAAAATGTGGATTTATTCCAAGCACAAATTACCCAACATTCCAATGAACCAAAGTAAATTACAAGTTCAGATGCCAGGTGGAAATATAATACTACCCAACAAATTCCTAAGTTTTGCAAATATTTTTTTTTAGAAAGATGAATCAAAATGTGCACACAATCACTCATAAAAGGGGAAACCTCCCACTCAGTGGTACCCAGAATTGGGATTACTCACCCAAAATGAGTGAGAGCTCACTCATAAATATATCCAGAGAAACTATTCACTCAGACTAAGTGGACTGCATGAGGGCATCCTCAATCTTGAGATGTTTCCTTGTGCAGCGTCCTGATACAAGTGGAAAGTCCCTAACTGCAGACCTGCTGCTCCAAGGAGGACCAACTCAAATGGGCGCTCTGTCAGGGCTCCATTCGTACCCTAGTTCGTTCTGATTTGTGGCCATTCTAATTAGCTGAGGGCAAGTGCACAACAAAGCAAAAGTCATGAAACCTCAATATTTCTCAGGTCTTCATCAGCCATGGTCATTGTCAGGTCTTTGACAGAGTGGGTGCATCATGAAAGTCCTGAGGGTCATAGACTTCACTCTTTTTACCATGCATTTATAGTGGCATAAGAGAATAATGATGAATGTATGTCTGAGAAAAAATCAGCAAGATGCTACATGAGCACGGAATACTGTTCACTGTAAGCATAAGAGTCTGTTTCAACAGCAGTTGCTGCTGGGTTTATATAGTAGATCTATCCAAATTAGTAGGAAAAAAAGAAAAAAAATCCTCAGTCTTCACTGGATTCTGCTGAACTGTATGCCACTACAGATAAAATTGCTGTGGGTAACAAAATTATGTCCATTGAAGTTAGGCTATGTATGATAGCTTGTTTGGAGGTCAGACCCATGACAAAAATACAACTCATATGTCTATTCCTTAAAAGCAGTAAGTTACGTCTGACAATGAAATTCATTAATTGAGTAATAAGATGAAGACAATATTCATTCTCTCAGGAATAGAATAGCTGATGGTTCTAAAATCTTCATCAAGAAGTTAAAATACTTTGAGCCTACAGTACAGGTCTGTTTATTTCAACTATTTAATTCATTTAGGTTGTTTAAAAAATCTTGATATTGCAACAAGTAAAGATTATAGCAGTCCTAAATTCAGAGGAGAACACTTCAAAGCTGAAAAACTCCAGTCCTATTTCATTACTATGCTAGCTTTATAAATAATATTAATATCTTATCCTAAAGTAGTTGGGAATGGTTTTTGAAGACCAGCTTATTCTAGGGGAAAATGGATTGTACTAGAGAAAGTTATATACTGATCAACATTACACAAGACATTGAAGAGGATCTTGAAAAGGCAATTGTAGATCTGCCAACAGCATGTGACATTCTAAAACACCAAAGGTACCTCGAGAAAAATATTCCATAATGAAACCCCTTCCTTTAATATGGCAGATTCAATCCATATTTGATGTTTATGTTACCTAGAATTATGTAAGGCATACATCTTATTCTAGAAAAAAAAATATTGACTTACTGATGAACATTATAGTGGTACCTACACAATTCAATCTTTATTTAAATGAGCAACCTATCCAAACACCTCAGCAACCTTCCAATAGTCAATAGAAGATAATTTTTATATCACTATAATATTAAGAATTCACTACAAATTAGGGTAATACTAAATGAACACTTAACATTATGTCTGTATAAAATGCATGACTACATACTTCAGACCCAGCCATATAGGATGATATTTATTACACTCAGCTTAGGAATATAAAAAGTGATAACCCGTGTTTTTCAATTGTCTTGGCTTAAAAGAAATTACTCTCTCAAGTTGCCCATCTCTTTCTCCAGTGACTACAGAAGAATCATGGATGGCTAATGTAAACTGAAGAAAAAATTTTAAAAGGATGAAGGAAGGTGAAATGATTTGTGCTATGGAAGAGCATTCACAAGTGATTTTGGATTCACAGGACAGGCTGAGGATACTAAACATTCAATACATGTATTTCCAATAGTCACTGGGTGACCAAAATCATAAGAAAGCCTTTTGCCAAAATAAGACTCTTTTAAAGATGTTGCAGATTATACAACTGGAAATGAGTTTCTTGTATCTCAACATTTAATAAGTGATTGGAAATCAATGTTTGTGTTTCTGAACACATTTCTGCAGATCTGCGAAATAACTGGTTGACCTAGAGACATGAGAATCCTCTCTAAACAAATATGAGCAAAAGTTAATACATATAAATTAAAATATTTTTTATTTAACCAATTTAAATAAGGATAGTGGAAAACAAATCTGAGATGCTCATCAGTTTATGCACTCCTGGAGTACCTATATAATGTGAGTCTGCCCAGATTTACAGACCAAGTCATATCATGCACCTTATTTGGAGAAAATATACAATAATAGAAGGGTGCCAGTAAGAAGACTGCAGTTTATTTATACCCTCAAGAGTCCACTCCAGTGATACCTTTCATATAATAATAGACTAATATGGTATCATATGCTAATACTCTTACTCACATTTCCATCTGTTGTTTCACAAACTAAACTTCCCTAGAAATTCATGAGTTGTACCCAAGCAAGGACCAAGCAAAGGCAGAATCAACAACTCGGGAACAAGTAATTTTAGGGAAGTACATTGATCAGTTATCTCTATTCTTGTTTAAACATATTCCTGCTACATTGTTGACTGAGAGGATTTGCATATGAAAGCAGAATGAGCTCCAATGTTGAGGAAAGAGTGAGGTGCTCACTGTATATTTATGGAAAATAAACTGTTAAAGGGTGACAACCAGCTCTGAAAGTTAAGGGGTAGGAAGAAAAGAGAGAAAGAAAGAGATAGAAATCTAACAGCTTTTGACAGGTATGCATAAATCTTCCTGAATGGTAGAGTCACCTGAGGAAAGAGAATGTGAGAGTACATCAAACCTTAAGAGTTTTGCAAGATTTCTGAGGAAAATGTGGAAATTTGCAAGACATAGACCAGCAGTTCCAAATGCAGATTGAAGACCATCAGGAAAGCTCTTTCTCTGTGAGATATTTGGCTTAAAGAAACCACATTAGGAGCAATGTCTTATAGGGTCAGATACTGATAAAGGACAAAGTCATGCTTTTTTGGGTTGTTGGGCAGGTGCTATTCATGATGAATGATTATTGCAAATCTTAGCAAATCTAACATTATTAAACAGTAGCATTTAAATGTCCTGCCTTATAACAAAGTAGACTGGACAATTCTTACTGTCGTGATCCAGCCCTGGTTTTCTAGGCCAATCCTTTAACATGGGTAGCACTCCTGGGCTGAGTGATGAATGAGAGTGGCTATAGTTCATCTGTGTTCGAAGAAGATAAACAGCTTGGCATCAGCTAACTCACTTTCCACACAGGAAACAACAGAGTAATGTATTGAAAGTAGAAAAGGGTTTTATTTAACCTTCATCCTTCTATCAGGTGGTTGCAATTCTCAAATTCGAGCCCAGTATTTGTACCTGTGGCTTTCGTTAGAAGGTGAGGAACTGTTCACGTCTGGTTTGAGGGTGATTTTCGTTGTTTGTTGTCATGAAATTGGGCAAAGAAGAAACAAGGAGGGCCTGGACCAAGTGAAATGGCTGTTAATTGCCACCTTTGTCCACTTTCTCATGTTTCCATATGCTTGTGGAAACAGCCAGAAAGGCAGAATTGCAATCCCTTCCCCAGTATGCAAATCTTTCCTGAGGATATATATTGCTTGTTTGCTCCTACCTTTTTTAAACTAGCACCTGGAAGGTGCTATTTCACCTTCCTTCACAAAGTTCACTCCCTGTGGAAACCCAAAACAAAAGAATCCACACCTCTGCCTTCCACTACAGACTGTATTTCATCACGGATTATCAGACACAGCAGTCTTCATAAATCTGGAAGGACAAAAAAGAGTCAGTGTAGAATGAAAGCTAAGAAGCTACTTAGGTCTAGGATTTCACTTACGTTTGTGATACTTTTTCTTGGCTAAAAAGTAAGATCTATGGATTAACCAAAGATCAGATCATTACCATTTTCTTGTGTTGTTGTTGTAGTATCAGACAAGATTATACTAGAAAATCAATAAGGAATTTAAAAAGATGCAATGTTTAGAAAATTATTTCCTCTTTAGTTCACAACGTCTTTAGGTAAACTACGACTAACAGAAAAGTAGTGATTTAATCTCGTACTTGTACATGCTTGGTTACTTGATCTGCCCAGAATTGTTGATGCTAATATCAACAAGTTATGTTAACTTGATAAGACAAGTTATACTATCCTTACATACGTGAAGACTTTACATGCAGTGTTACAGAATTGAATCACCAAACATCTCTACAATTCTGGACCTTGACAGGCTTGAAAAATGGGCCAGTGTAAACTGCATGAGGTTCAACAAGTCAAAGTGCAAAGTTCTGCATCTGTGCTGGGTCAATCCCAGGCACAATTACAGACTGGGTACAGAGTGGGTTGAGAGTAATGCTGAAGAGAAGGACTTGGGGTTGTTGACTGATGAGAAGCTCAACACGAGCTGCCACTGCGCTCATGCAACTCAGAAGGGCAACAGTATCCTAGGATGAATTAAGAGGAGTGTGGCCAACAGATAAAGAGAAGTGATTCTCCACCTTTACTCTGCTCTTGTGAGATCCCACATCAAATACTGCATCCAGTATTTGTGGTGTCCCCACCATAAGAGGGACATAGTTCTGTTGGAATGAGTCCAGAGGATGGACACAAAGATGATCCAGGGGCTGGAGCCCCTGGTTGTGCATACCCCCTCCCTGGAGGTGTTCAAGGCCAGGTTGAATGAGACATCAAGCAACCAAGTCTATCTGAGAGGCATCCCTGCCCGTGGCAGAGAGGTTGGATTAGGTGATCCCTTCCAGCTTAAGCCATTCTATGATTATATCATTCTAACACTACTCATTGAATTAAGTGAAATTTTTAAAAGGCTTCTTTTCATTCCATCTGGGTCACTGCAAAGAGCCCTGCCATTTTTTTCCTTTGTGGGAAAGAAGTCTGAACTTGCTGACCATTGTTCCAAAGACTAAAGTTTTAAATCAAAAAGGAAAAGACAAAAAAAAAAAAAAAAAAAGTTCAGTGAACTTTTACAGTGCAGAAGAAGAGCCACTAAGTGTACAGCCGTGTATTCTCAGAGTAAATGACATGCGCTTTTTGCTCTGGTAAGCGATCCATATTTTAAATGTCCCCATATACCATTATCATGCATAACAACCTGTCACTATTATTCATGTCTTTTTCCCAATATCCATATTTTGACATTACCACTGAAAAGATCCACTGTGCTTGGTGGCTTCTTAAAAATAAATAATTGAAAGCTACTGTAAATTATATTAAGCCTTGACATGGCTGACCCTCTCTCGCCTCAGTCCATTGCCATCTCTTTAAATGTATTCCCTCCTAAATTATATTGTAATTTGGAGGTGCTGAAGTCTTAAGTTTTTTGACTCAAATGTAACTTCCTTACCAATGCATAATTCATTTTCACTTTGTTCTTGGTGCTGCGTGTGCAATCACATTTTTGGCAGCCAAATGCGGGCTGAAATCAACAACTCTGTAAACGGTGAGAATGAAATCAGAATGGACGGCTTGGCGGAAGAAATATTAAGCATGTCACAATGTTTTGTACTCTATATTGTGAAATGGAGACAAAAACCTCAAACAACTGTGAGTTTAAAAGGAGAGAATGACATTTAAAGTCTGAAAATTATCCACTGCTGATGTCATGCTGTTGTTGCATTTAATTACTTTTCACATCACATAAACTGATGGCTTCTGAATGTTTTTATGCCATGGGATTTTTTGATGAGGAACATACTCTCCCACTTTTCATTTTTTAACTGGAATAAGTCAGTCAATCTCTGCAGACTCAGATGAGAGTCATCAGGTTTATCTGATAAAAATGAGTGTCACTAACTTCAAAATACTGACCTTATTTTCTGAAATAAGATCTCTGCAGAAGTCTTGAAGCCTCCATGCTATTACTATGTTATTGGGTCCATATTTCATCTGCTTTAAGGAAAAAGTAATTTTGCCACTTTATGTTGACTGACAGGCATACCTTTGTTTTTACCTTTTCATCACAGATAAGTAGTACTGATAACAGACTCATTAAAAAAAAAAAAAAAAAAAAACAAACAAACATCCTCTAGTATTATGGTTTTTTTAACATGTAATTATATCTGCATGTCAAACAGTGGAAAAGACAGCAAATTAGACAGAAGTGCAATTGTAATGTGATGGATCAATGACAAAAACATGTCATATTACTATACATTCATGAAGTTTTCACATGATCAAGCATACAAATGACAATTATTATTTCTTCTGAGATCACACAGCACTTCAAAGATAGAAAGGTGAGGAGGAAGTAATAAAAATTCAAAGCAATCTAGGAAATCAAGGAGTATAGTAGGACAAATTTACAAGAATATAGTAAATGGTGCAGAGGTGACTTGTAATGACTTACATAAAATCTGTGAAAGAGAGAGATGGTGAATGAGGTTAAGGTGTTATAAGGAAAGGATTAAAGATGGAAAAGAAAATAGGGTCCAAATATGACTGAGCCTTAGAAAACTCTCTGACCAGCAAAGTGTACTTAAAGACCTGTCCTTTACTTGAATAAATTCAAAAGTCAATACATTATGAACAAGCACTGATGTATTAGCTGAAGTGTCTAAATTTTATTAGGTGAAGCTGGCAATTTATAATGACTACCACAACCTGTATGTCAGTAGTAACAAGTCCACCTGGCTAACATGATCTTTCCTTTTCTCATGTCTTCTTTCATTGTGCCCTCATAAGATTTTGCTTCTATGCACTGCAGTATGTTCAACCTTTTGTCTGTACTTCTGAAGCATGGCACAACCGTGTCCCTCGAGAACCAATTCATGCCTTAAGTAGCCAATGTCTTCCTTCCACCTTCATTCATCTCGGACAAGCCTTATTTCATCACATTAGTCAAGAGGATAAATACTGCCTCAAGCAGACCTCAAGATAGGATGTTCAGTGTCATGACTGACCCATATCTTTGCTTTTAGTCTAGGTTTTCCTCAATTCCAGTTTATGATCTTTGTGTTTCCCTCCTGAAATCTCATTATCCATCTGTCCCAGCATTATACGTTGTGATCATAGAGCTGTGAGGCAAGCATTGTTTATATGATAACACCTCCCATCCTGATCTGCCTGTTTCGGTTTGTATTTTTTTCATGTTGTTCTGCAAGACTAGAACAGCTGTCCTGAGGTAATATGTCAGGCCCCTTAACCTTGCATTATTCAAATCTCTCCCTAGGGGACCAGGAAACTCTGTGAGCATCCTCCACTTATCAGAATCTTCTTTTGTCAGTTTATATGGTATTATCTCAGACCTATTCCTCTTCCTGGGAAGAAGAAAGCTTTAAACAGGTCATATTTGCATTGAATCTGTTCTTCTGAAAAGACTGAGATGCTCACCCTGACTCATTAAGACAAAGAATGTGAAGATAAAGAAAATAGTTCAAATGGGACATTTAACTAATCTCCTTTTAAAGCTCTGACACAAAAAAAAACCTCAAAGTGAATTACAAGGAAGAAAAGGAAAACGTATGAAATAGAATCTACATCAGTAGATTTTGACAGCTGCAATATTATAGGCTGAATTAATGTTCCATAAATACACATTGAGCATTTCCATTATAGTAATGTCAGCTCTCATTGTCAGTTGAACAGGTGCCTATATAGTAAACCACGTATGACTTCTGAGCCATACTTTGAGTTGTTTTTTCTGATATAAAATGTTACTATTATATGATGGGATAAGCCCAGCCTTTAATTTTTCTACCAAAAATTTACACTAAAAAAAAGAACCCATCCCAAAACCAACCAAAAAACACAAGGGACAAGTTTGTTATATTAATCTTATCATAGCTTATCTAGCATATCTAGATATAGGAATATAGGAATAATATAAGAATACAGCTGCTTTTATGGATAAAGTGGATGACTGACTGCAGTCAGCAGATATCCTTGTGTCTGGTCCCTGCTTCACTACTAAATTTGTTTTATGATCATAAGCAAGACAGTAGGACTGAACTTGTCTAAACAGTATTGGCTGGATCCAGTCTTAACACTGGGAACCTGTACAAAGTCATGCCATTCTCAGTAGAGGATTGGTGTAATTAAAAAGCAGTTTATGGTAGGTCTACTCAATCACTGTTTTGTTTCTGTGTTTTTTTGGTAGGTTGGTTGGTTGGTTTGGTTGGGTTGGTTTTGTTTTTTTCAGGTTTACTGCAAAACAGAGAACTGAGGAGGGAATTGTGATGACAGCCTCTTACACAGATTGCTACTTTCAGTATTCTTGTGTCTGATGCTGGTTTTTCTCATTATATTCGGTGTATCTGAAACTAAGGTCCACTACAGGTAACTAGCCTATGACAGTAAAGAGAGAAAATATAATTTTCAGTAAGCTGGAGAAAATTAATGTAAAAATATAAGCTGATGTTATTAAGTTGGTCGTTGATGCAGTAGAAGTACTGAAGCTTGCTTGTTTAGATGGTTGGCTGCGGTCAAATTAAGCATGCCTGAAATTTGAATAGAACCACAACTTAAAAGATGACAAACAATTATATCCCACGTTTACTTTTGTGCTAAGGAGAACTGTGACATTTCATTCTGAATAGCTTCTTAGGCAATGTAAGGATGTGAAAAATTCTATTCCATTTTTGCTTGAAGTTAAGGCTGTGTGAAGTTGAGGCTTTCTCTCAGAAGCTTCCTGTGATGTGTTAATGCAAGGAAAGTCTTTGCTACTGTGACCAGCTAACCCATCTGTTATGCTGTTGCTTGATGGATGCACAGAGGTTTTCAAACACTGTAGTTAATTCTTCCCTGAGGGGTAGAATAATGCTAAAGTTCTTTACCACATGTCCAGACAAACTGCATGTCCCTAATAGAGATATATATATATATATATATACACACACACATACATAAAGTGAGAGGGAAAAGAAAAAAAAAAAAAAACAAACAACAAAATCGAAACCAAAACAAACAGCATAAAACATAACCTCAATTTTGTGTCCTTTTATTTGGTGGAGGAAAAAACTAATTTTGATAAAAAAATGTGTCCCAGCTTCTATCCAGGCACAGGCAGTCAGTGATTCCCTACCTCTTTAAGTCAGAATTTAATTCTTTTTTACATCTTTTCATTTTGTGTGTTAGAGGTACCTTGCAAATTAGTTCCATCACTATCATTTCTGGTCAGTACCAATTCAACAACAGAAAAAAATCCAATGCTGACTTCTCATCTTAGTTGAACCTTACAGATAGCTCTGAAATAGCTAATGGGCCTCTCTGATTATATATTTATTGATCTAAATAACACTGTTATCATTCCACATCACATCACCTGTGCTGTTACCAGCCATGCAAACTAGAAAACTTCAAAGTTATAGAAATAACTTCTCAGCATGGCCTACCCTTGTTTCATTCTCCTTTCAGCTGTACATCTTTGTGAGTCTTGCCTTCCTCAAAAATCCTTCTGTTTCCAAAGTATTTACACCATTGGTGCTTTTGTAGTCAGATGTTACTTCCTAATGTGGTCATCAGAGCTAAAATGCATCAGAATACATCACTGATTTGGTTACTTTCTAATTAATAGAGACTACACCAATATGTGTTGATACTAATACCACTTCTGATGATCCTGTTTCATTCAAGATCTTTCCAGTAAAACAGCCAACTCTGACCTAAACTGCTGTTAAGAAATCCTGCTTCAGTTTCTCTTTTCCCTGTCTGAAAATAAGGAAATTCATGACTCCACACAAGTATAGAAATAAGAAACTTTAGGGACTTTTTCAAGGTCTGTACAAAGTATGGTGTAGCATTCACAAAGTGACTTCAGAAAAGCAAATGTGGCCAAGATTTGAGCCTAAAAGTGTTAAAGACGAAGTTTTGATCATTAAGAACAGCATTTTTGACAGATCACTAAAGCCTGTGTTTCTCAGAAGGGCCTCTCAGAAGACTCAGATGGAAAATTATCAAGTAGCTTCACCTATATGCTGTAAACATTTTGAGTTAATATTCTAAGATATAAGCGCTGTGAGAATGACCTGCTTTGTGAGGGTTTACCCTAAAAGCCAATATATTTCCATCCTATTTTTCAACATCTTCTTTTGTCATAAGAATGAAAATAATGTCTATTTAAGGGTTACATCAACCTCTTCTGTGTTAAAAAAAAACAACAAACCAAACAAAACCCAACAGTTTTCTTAGTTTATTCTCATTAGTTCAGCCCTCCCTAAACATATGCATTATTTGTACTATCTGTTCTTCATAAATTCAAGCCATCCCCTGTGTCAGATGCACAGAAATTTTAAAACATATTATATTCCCTGCTGTCCACCCCAGCCAAGTATGGGACTTTACTGTAGCAAACACTGAATTTACGGAGATGAGAAGTTACTGCAATATTAGTCCTGAAATGTAGGTGGTAATGTTATCTTTTCATAGCTACATATACATCTCTCTTGAGGAGATTTCTTTTAGCTTAAGTCTTGCAGACAGTTCTTTTGAGTCAATGTTACACTGTGATAATTCTTTGCAACTTTCTTTCTTTATATTAGCACTGGACAATATCCGTCTTGAGTGAAACACCATCATTTACCAGTAGCTTATATTCAGACTACTCCCTGTAGCACAATTCAGAAACACATTTTCTATTTACATTTGTCTCTCCCTGCTCTCATTTCACTTCCCAGAGCTTTTCTCCCCATGCCATAGTAGGCCTGAATTTTGATGAGGCCAAAACACAAAGCAGTCATCATGAATGACTTATTTAGATGCACAACTTTTAGCATACTGCTGATTCGGTTACTACATCAGTCAAGTTTCCTGGCTACTCTTCCTGAGATGGAGCAGCTCCAGAAGGATTTGGAGAAGCACTACAATAGCCTGAGAGTTGCATTTGTTCTTGCTTTTGCCGTTGCCCAGATCTGATTAGAAGAAATGTTCCTGTTAGCTAATTACTTTCACAGCAGTGACAGATGGCCAAAGGGTGGATGCGATGGGAAAACAGAGAGGAAAAGGGTTAATGTTGCAGATCACCTCATTCCCCTTTTATTTAGGCTTCTTTAAAGCTGTTGATTTAATGGAGTGATTTCTGATAGGGGCTGGAGCAGTGGTTGGAGAATCAGGCCCATGAGGTTTAGTGACCTCTGGGTGAAAGCACTGCAGGTATGCGTCTAACAAGGTACTAATTGGGTACCAGAGTGAGGATGAAAGCAGTTACAAGCAGTTGGTCAAGAAGCAGCATTGTACCCCAAAGACCTGCAAGTGCTGTGTTTTGTGTCGGGGAGGAGAGGCAAGCTATACTCCTAGCTGGTTTACCACTAAATCCTGAGCTGTGAGTGTCTTCTGTGAGAAGTGTCTTTAGCTGGCAGTGCTCCTCTGTGCTGTTCATGTGAACTGCTGAATCTAAGAGAAAAGTTAGACATTTAATTAATGAGTGCAGATGTGGCTCAGTGACTTATGTTTTTGTAAGAGCACAGATACAAAGACAAAATCTTTCAGCAAGAGGATACAAATTCTGCATCTTCTTTTCTTCTGAAATCTTGATCAAGTCATGATGCCTTAATTTCTCTAATCTATTCCCCCTGCCCCTGTTTTATTTTACATAAATCTGTTTCCCTTTACTCTTTGCTGTCAGTTACAAAAAGCCCACTTGCTAAAACAACTTCACTATGCTCAGAAGTCCTCTATGTTTGACCCCAACAGAGAAGAGAAAATAAAGGTTGTATCCGGAAGCCTGAAGGTGTATTTACAAACTGCATGAACTCAGGGGTGAAAACAATGCTGTCACCAGCAAGGAAGCAGCAAGTAGAACTGTGAGGTTTTGGTACTCCACCTGCTACAGACCCTTGCTTTTGTTTTCTTGGTAGATTTTTTGATTTTAAAACAGTACTTCTTACTTGGAAAGGAAGCAGTTGCCGTGTTTGAGACTGTATTGGTCAGCACCTTCATGATAACCTGGCTTATACAGCATTTTCTTTTAAAGCTTGATGCAAGATTTACATGCCTCCTTCATAATGCAAATTCCTCATCCTTTCCATCTCATTGTTTACTTTTGCCTTGAATAGAAGATGCAATATTGACAGACTTGTCATCTACAAATGTTTACCTTTTCAGTAACTGGAAGTAAGGTGAAAAAAAAAAACCAAAAAAAATATCTAATATCTAATATATGGGTGGGAGTGCTTGTAAAATGTTCTGCTTTGATGCTTAGGTTCTGGGCTTTTTTTGGTTTTGGTTTGTTGTTTTGTTTTGGTTTTTTGTTGCATTTTGCTTTGTTCTGATTTGTTTTTTTTTTGGGGGGGGGGGGTTTTTTTGGTTTTTTTTGGTTTTTTTTTGTTTTTTTATGAGGCATCAGCTGCACTTTAAATTGCTGCTGAGATGAATGGAAACTAATAGGAGATGTTCCTGAAGTTTGTTTTCTAATCAGATCAGACCAGATCTTATTAATAAAAGTGACTACTCTGAGCAGAACTGTCTGTGGCTAAATAATCAGTTTTGTTATTGAGAAGTGATTAAATTGCCTAAGGAAAAAAATTATAAATAACACCTGGTTTACTAAGACTTAAATTAAGGTCCTTTTTTCCCCACTAATCAATCTATCCTGAATTACTTTTCTGTTTTATATATTTATTTATCTTTATTTGTATTTATTTATTTTCAGGCATACTGTTTATTCCATAACATGTATCTCTGTTAACTTGGTATTTTAGACTGTACTGAAAGGAACACTAACATCAGTCTCCTTCATTTAAATGGTAGAAAAACTGAGTCACAGGGAGAGAAGGTGTAACTAGAAGCAACTGTAAAGTATGAATTGGCATAGAAGTGTACTTTAAACTATGCTGAAGAAAAGAAAATGAGTAGTGTTAAAACATAACTTTGTGCAATGGGCACATTTTTAAATAGTGAGAATTTTGTGGGTTTTTTTTCAAAGAACATATTCTTTTTTTGTCTGTAAAAGAAAAAACAGGTGATGATTTTCACACAGTTCTAGTAGATTAACAAATAGTCTCTATTATTTTTATTGGTAGATTTGCGAGGAGGTAGGATTTGGGATAACATACTTAGTACAATTGACTTTAGAGAAAGCCTGAACTCTTTTCTTCCTGCACTTCAGAAAAGGCAATATTCCAAACAAATAAATCATAAAGTATATTCATCCTCATTTAGAACCTAACTCGGATCTTAACTTCAACTGAGTTATTAAATCCTTTTGACTCTATGACATGCTTAAGTGTTTTGCTGACTTGAGATCTTAATGAGACCTTAATGCCCCCTGCAGTGGTTCCTTATTGGTCTGTGATGGAAGTTCTGCCTGGAACTTTAGAACAGGAGAATAGGTGGCTTCCAATTCCCATTCTGGTTTTGAGTTATTTTTTCCAATTTAACAACATCCTTCCCCAGTTCAGACTTGATTACTTGATTACAACACTGAGCTCACTGATGGCACTCCACGAAGAATACTTCATAATTAACAGTACTGATAACCGAGAGAGACAATATTAAAATAATCATTAATGGGCATAGTGCAACAATGTTTGTGGGTCAAATTGTCTTACCTTAACAGTACAGCATCTGAGAAAAGTTAATTCCTTCTATTTTTCCTACTTCAAACTGGTAATTGCTTATGTTAAACTCAAGGCATCTTCTAGTATAGGAAAAACCCTTACCTTAATTCGGCATGAAATACTTCACCTAACTTACAAACTTTACAGATCAAGCCCCCACCTCCCATAGGAACAAGTACAAGTTGTAAGAGATAAGCGTTGTGGTGCACTGTGAAGGAGGTGAAATTCAAGTCCCACAGGAATGACTTGAGGACCTCATTGAGAAATTTGGGTGGTCTTGTTCCTGATTACCAAGATGTTTACATATGAGAAGAGCTCAGGTGTTTACATATAGAGGAAAGGTGTCTGAAATAACAGGGCTGTAATGCATTTAGGATTTGATTGAGTAAAACCAGCAACTTTTTTTTGACTCAGAGACTGCAAATGTGCAAGACTCCAAGACTATAAGGACTTGACTTTGGAAATAAAATGATCTACATTTGGGCTTTCGAGACAATTAAGGTTCTCCAAATCAGGAATAAGCTACCTGTCAGTGTTGGTTTGGAACCTCTGCCATTGCCCACTATACTCCATACTCACTCCCTTGTGGATCAAACACATCTCTCTAACTACAGTATATCGCTGCAGTCCAACCTTGATGCTCCTCACGAATCCTGGGAAGGGGAGGAAAGGGGAGGGGAGAGGAGAAGGAGGGTCCATGTTGTCTTTTTATTTTATTTTTCCATTTTGCATTTAGGTGGTATTTGGTAGCTTAAAAACCTTGAGCTCAACAGGTTTTTAGTCTTGCATTTCCCCTGTGTCATAGGGAGGGCAACCTAACTTTGATGAATAATAGGATGAAAGACCAAATGACTTTGTTACTGTAGCTGTGATTTTGATAGTGCATAGTTGCATGTATATGTACATACTTATATGCAATATATATGTATTATATTAGATATTATAAAATCTATTTTAATTTATAGACATATAAAATGTTATATACTATATAATACATTGTGCAGTCAGACATAATTTTTATATATATACACATAGGTACATATGTACATATACATAATATCTGAACTTTGCAGGCGGGGTGAAGAGAGAGGAAGAGACATGCATTCCTGCATCAGTGTTTGGTTACAAAATGAAATATTTCGGGATTTAGAAATTATGTCCAATCACTGGTATTACAGTTCTTCATCTTCACGGAACATTCAGGACTATAGGGTTTCTATTAACTTGATACACTGAGGTGGAATAAAGGGAGGGTGGATTTTCTTCTCATGTTTCCAGTAATTGCCTCCTGTTCTTCTCAAAGTGGGGGCCCACCAATGTGACACTTTATAGGCAGCTGTTCTGAAGAGGATCAGGATATTACCACTTCCTCTCAGACTAGTGGGCACCAAAGAACCATTTTCAGAATTCAGTAGGAAAACTGGAGTAGTGGGAAATCACATTTAAATATCCTTTCATTACTTTCCTGAATATGTTGATAATAGGTATTGGGTACTCTATGGCATGTATCCATCAAGGTCAGGAAGTGTGTATACTCGTACATGCTACCTCTGCAGCCCTCAAAATTATTTTGAGTGAATTATTCTCTATGGATATGAGTCTCAAGTTGTCAGGGACAAGTAATAGACTGTGAACCTTTAACAGACCTGAATTGCTACTAGTGGATATGAGCCCTGATCTCTGAAGTTACTTGTTTCTGAGTTTTTATTTCACATCCTTTTGTACACCCATTAGTCCCACTGTAACAGTGGGACTAAAATAGGATAATGACTCTATTCCAAGGCATTAATGGGCAGAACATATTTGCATTGTGTTTATCTGCCATCAATATTAATGCACTCATTTGAGGGGCAATAAATTGATAGAGTGTGGCCTTATAATACATAAAAATTGCATCAGCTTCAGAGCTGTAATGGAAATTTCCTCCATGAGCAGAAGTAATTGGGAAGGGGCTTTTCCTAAAGTCATTTTATTTCACACTGGACAAGATTCAGCCCTGGACAAGATCAGTCTTGCTATCTTCCCTTAGGATTTCAGTGGGAAAAAAAAAAATAAGGTGTTCATGATACAATAAAAACATATAAAACAGCAAGTGGATAAACTGTCTTTGCTGTTCCAGAAAAGACGAGGAGAAGTAATTGCCTTCTAAAATGACCAAGTTAGGAAGGAATAAACTATATTTATCCTCAGCATTATTAGTCTGAGCAAATGACCCAATAATGTCTTAAAAAATAGCAACAAGTGTATAAAGACAGTTATATATCTATTTAAACACTTATCCCTTCCTCTCACCTCCAGTCAAAAGGAGATGTCAGAAAAACTGCCACTTGGTCTGTATCTTTATCTGTAAATCAAATATTACATTTCTGTGCACTGAAATTGAAAGTCTACAATGTTGTTAGAAATATTTCTGGCCTGGATTTGGTCTGGACCAACTGGCACACTCCAAAACACTTCCTGTTCATCACTGATCATTAACATGGGTTAAAGGCCCAACATGCAGTTGGAAGGTGGCCATCCCTTTCTTAGGGCTAAGTGTGTGGATTAATAGCTTGAATGTGAGTTATTTTGTGCCTTTTCACCCCTGTGACTGGACACTCCCAGGAATTTATTTAATATATAGCTACAAGCATAGCCATCAAAAGCTTCTGTGACTAAGTCATTTAAGAGCTAGTAGAAACTCTGCCATATTTATTTACTTACACTGGAAAGAATATATGTGCTGTAACAGGTTGACAACCCTGTTTAAAAGGAAAAAGAGAGGTGCAGAGATTAATGCACCAAATCATGTTTAAATATATGTACAAGATAGGCAGAAGAAACGTTTACTTTCATGATGGTAACACATGTCACTAGTGACTAGTAACTTCTATTCCAGGCTCTTGAACAGGAGACCACTTGTGACAAATGGCACTCTGGAAAGAGGAGAAGGACTTCGTGTGTGCCATGAAGGGTTCACCAAGACAATGAGGTGGCAGTGGATTCAGTCTCTGAATTAAAGCATAGCCCGCATGTGACACATACTGTTTTACAAGTGTAGATGTTATAAAACATGGAGCTAAGTAAACCTATGAAAAAAAAAAAAAAAAAAAAAAAAAAAAAAA
>JANVCC010010235.1:3921066-3932495 GCA_025345505.1 Todiramphus chloris collaris
AGAAAAAAAAAAAAAGGGGGGGGGGGGGAGAGATAAGAGATAGGGCTCCTCAGACTGATATCTTTTTATTGATCCCCCCTCCCACCAGCACTATTCCTTCTATGCCCAGGTTGAGACTCTGAGACTTCATCCAGCAAACCATCCTGACAGAGAGGAGATGAGACAGTCTGAAGCTTGCTGAAATAGAGATGTAGAGAGACAGTTGACAACAGTGTGCTGAAAAACACCTTAGCCCGTGGCTCCTCATTATCCTCATATCTGTAACTCTACCTCCTGACCTGAGGGGGATGCCTTAGGGTACCTCCATACATGTCCTGAGGAAAGAAATATCCAGCTAAGACTGAGAAGGAAATGATGCTGCACAATGCCAGTGTTGAGAGACACTCCAAAAATCGAGTAGATGAGCAGCTTTGCAGTCATTTATCCCCCTTGGACCTTTTTTGAAGGGCATGACCATGAGAATATAGAGCTTTTTCTCTTTGGGACATGCTACAAGAAGCCTTGAAAAGCTGCAGACATGATGAAGATGAGGAGGTGGGTGATGATGGACCAGAGGGCCCTGCGATGTGAAGAGGAGATGAGGAAAATGTGAAATATCTCTTATCTGTGAAACAGAAAAACCTGAGAAAAGGAGTAGCAAACAGTGCAGAGGTTTTCAAAGGTGTCCATGAGAGCTGGGTGCCCATTCTTCATCACTGCTCTGGGGACTGCTATCACTGACATTTAATTTACCACTCTATGAACCCACTACACCCACAGGTGACTTCAGGTTGTCTTTACCAGTGATATCTTACTAATACCAAAATTCATATTGCTGTAACCCCTGAGCACCACACTTCTGACTAAGGACTCTGATGTAGTTGGTGGTTTTTAGAGAAAACAGCAGAACCTGATCTAAGCAGCTGGTGGGATATGGGTTGTATCTCCCTCATCACTCTTTTTACTTCCCAGACACAGGCAGCTGTGATCAGTAGATGACTTAACCCAACTATCATCATCATGGGACCTGCTGCCTCTTTGTTTTCAGGTCATCAGGGCACCCCACCATGCACTCTCTGGGTCTGTGTGCTCTCAGTGGGGAAAGGGTGCTTTCTGCAGTCTGGGACATAATTGCACTGAGGAAGAAAGGATGAAAAAGCAATGTAGTCAGCAGCAGGGGTGCTTTTCAAACCCAAAAAGACCTTTCTCTTTCTTTCTCTAACTGCTTTCTCATTTACATTTAGAAAAATGACATATAGTAATTAGGTTCCCTACTCTGCCAAAACTTTAAATAGGATTCTTTAAAAATAGCCTTTAAAATTTCAGATCTCTTTTTTTATTTTTTTTTTTTTTTTCTTCTTGTCCAGGAGATGAACAATAGAACCAGTCTGCTTTGTTAACACTTTTTTTAACAATAGTCATTTGGAAATGCAGGCAGAATGCTGACAGGTTTTGACTAACACAGGAAGTTTTGGAGCCTATTGTGGCACTTTCTGTCTCTTTTACTTTCTCCTCCTTCACCTCTCCCTTTTGCCTCTTCCTTTCACTCACCACTGACAAAGTATGCATTTGTAATTGAAGAAATTCTATTCTTAACTACTTACAGTTGTATGAGTTGCTCTTGTTGGTGGGATGGCTGCTGCTTCCACAAACTAAACATTTAACTGCTAATTTCCCATTGACAGGCATTGGAAAGTTTCTGAAATTAATGTTGTAAGACAAGTTTACAAACCGGTAGGCTTTGATGTGAAAATTAGTGTGTCTCCTTTGCAGAAGCTAAGTACGGGAGGTTGGAATAGTTGTGAGCAACCTGCATATTCATAAAGCTCCTAAGCAAGGAAAAAAGAACAACAATAAAAAAAAAAGTCCACATTTTAGAGACTTGTAAACTGCAAGAAAGAGAAGAAAAATACCAGAGTATATGTAAAGAGGGAGAAGGAGAAAGAAGTTTGTTGGCACTAAGAAGAAATTGCAGGAATTTTGACACAGAAAACTCTATTTTACTTGGAGAAATCAACAGCTTTGTTAAGAACCTGCTGTTGGCATCTTGCTTGAGTGTAGTATGGTTTGAGCTCTGAGTAATGTTAGTGGGAAATTGCAGGGATTTTTAAGCCAGTAAGTCACAGCGCACAACTTCAGTTACTTAAGAAGCAAAACTACCAGAGGATAAAATTCATAAAACCATGGATGTTGAATCTTTACTTCTATCCATGTAAATCAAGAGTAATACAGATAAAGTCAACGGAATATTCTGCCAAGGTAAAACAAGGTAATGTGAGAAGAATTAGCCTTATTTCATTCAAGTAAAAAAGGATAGTCCTGGTCAGTCCTTTGCTCAGAAACATACACTTCAGATGCACAGGCAGCCATTACAGTTGGCATCTAAAAAGGTTCTGACATAGTGACTGTTCTTAACACCATGTGTCACATGAAGCAATGAAAGTCGTTGGCAACATACAGATTCTTCTGTTTTTTTTATAGAAATCTCTGTTAGTATTTCCTTGAAGTAAATGGCAAGAAAAACACAGTTTTCTCTGCTTAAACTTTTTTTTATTATGTCAAGATCCTTGATGAAAGGTTTCAATACACAATCTATTCCATTTTATTTTATTTCATTCAATTCCTTACACCAGAATCAGCCAAAATTATTTGAGAGGTTTATTTTGTATTTTTGTTTTGAAATGATGTTGGATTTAGTCACAGGTAGTATCTCTTGGTGTGTAGAATTTGTTATTTCTTTAACAGTAGGGCTAAATGCATTGTTTAAATTATGCTTTTTTTTATTGAGATAAAGTAACATTAAAATAAAAATAAGTTATATTTAACTTGTCAAGATTTTTTTTGTATGAACGACAGTAGACATATTTTGACCACTTGAGGGAAATAACAGCATATTCTTACTATTGTAAAGCATCTGAAAGACTCCCAGTTTCTTAAAATATCAGGAAATAATTATGGCAATTAATATGTGTTATCCTAAAGTTTTGTGTGGTGGTGGAAAAAGTCATTACTATTTCACGATCATGTCCTCCTTCATTGACCTGCCCATCACTACTTTCTTCTACAATTTATAGTCTTCACCAACATCCCAAACACAGATGGCCACAATTTTGTACCATGTATTTATATTTTGCATCCATGTAAAACCAAAAATTTACCAAAAAAATACCATCAAGATTTGTCCACCTTCCCCTCCAGTATATCCATTTCAAAAATATAGTACGTGAAGCCATTTTTCTACCACTCAAGTCAACCTTTAATTAAGTAATCCTGGGACAAAATGAATAATTCTGTATCCTGTTAAAAATTAAAAGTAAGCAGGAATAGTGTTAATGCCTATGTTGAGATTGCATGAGGAAACAAGAGTTGAACTTAGGCTGTTTGGAAAAGTACTTTAGAATTTTTATAACAATAAATGATCAGTAGTATTCTTTGTGGCTTAAAGGGTCTTTCAATAGTAACTTCTACTGTTCTTCAGAAGATGTCTTTTCTTGTGTATATCTAAGTACTTTCACCTATCACTCACTGTCTTTGTCAACATCAATGATAAAGGGAAATACATAGATTAAAATATTTGAGGAGAATGAAGGTTTTATTTGCTTTCTTTCTAGTGAACTGAGTCATGGATGAACTAAAAAAAAAAAAAAAAAAAAAAAAAAAGACAAGAGAGATCAACTGAGAAATACATGTCCTGTACACTAAGAACTAATTTAATAAGCAGCCTCTCCCTGCTAGTGGGCGATTAAACTAAATTGCCAGTCTAAACTTTTCTATGCTGTGCTTCAAATGTCAACACATTACATTGCTATTCCTCTTAATTTCTCACAAAGAAAATGCAAAATGAATTCATTATGCTGGAGTAAGTGGAAAAAATGATGAGTTTCTCCAGAAGAGTAGGCAATGGGGAGAGATTGGGCAAGGCGATTATATTGAGATATTTGAATAGCTGGCCATTAGCAAGAGGATCCCCATTACTTTGCTGATAATTATATCCTCTTCGCTACGACTTCCCAGTGGAATAATACAATGTTCCCAGTGCAGAAGATAATGAAAAATACCATTCAGGTGGTACATATATGCCAAGTATAGTGCGTTGTATTTCTTCCCTTCCCCCATCATGTAGATTGCAATAGCGCACACCTACGCGATATGTTAATGCACGTTTGGTTGTTCAGGGCTGTGTACAGGGCAAATAAATGTATCTTGAAAATGGAGCTGGCAGTGGAATATCATTCTCCCAGTGTAATTATCTCCTGTGTTTAGTGGGCCTGGTGTATTGCTGAGTACATTTTTGTTAGCTATTATGTAAATGACTTTCAAAGCCCACCACACTGTAATAATGAGGACTTTGGAAGGGATCTTATAGAGATGAAGTTATTTCCGTTTAAAGAGAGAGTGGTGGTGGGAACAAGAGCTCTGTGTTTCTTCTAATTAATCCATCATTTTGCTGACACATTTCTATTCAGCAATCAAGGAAAATGAAACAAACAAAAAAAAGGAAGGAGGGAAAATACAGCACAAGAAGAACACCCACTCATTTACAGTAACTATTTTTTTTCCAAGTGATACATAAAATCTCTCATGTGTTATTGCTGCCTTATCACTTCTTGGCATTTTTATTGCTGTTCTATTTTCAGTTTGGGGGAATCTTGCTGCGTACTATGAATCTGTCTCAGTTTCATTAATTTTCACAGAAAACTCAATTTGCATCAAAATACTTTGCTGTTTGGCTGTTGCTTTACACATCTTGTGGCCTCATGGCTTGCAAGAAAACTCTGTCTTCAAATTGTTTACAAGATGGGAGAAAAGAAATGGCATTGAAATTGGTCCAGTTTAAATGCCAGAAAAGGCAGGAAAATTATGCTGTTAGTTCCTCATATGAAAGCTCTTGTAATTGGTTTGGTTTGATTTGGTTTTACTGTATTCTAGAATTGAATAAGAATTAAAATTGAATGTAGGTGAAATTCAATAATGACCTGTGGTAGCCAATTTTTCATTGTACATGTTCCCATAAAAAAAGTTTTAAATTTGTCATACAAGAAAAAAGTTTTAAAATATCAATATACACATAGAAATATTCACTTGGATACTATTAATGACTCTTACAAAGAAAGCTGCCAAAACTTCTTGGAGCTGGATTCTCTTCTTAGTTTTTGTACACTCATTCTAATGGCTTTAGTGAAGGAAGAATGAATAAGTGTTTTTTTTTCATTTAGTTTTCAGGTTTGAAGGTGGGGGAGGTGGGGGGAAGGCACTTAAGATACCACAGAGGAACTGGATCACTTTCTGTGGTCTTAAATTCCACCTACTACACAAAGAAGTTCATTCCCTCTAGAAGAGGACTTTCCCCTGTTTAAAAAAAAAAAAAAAAAAAAAAAAAGTTATCCGTGGATGGAAAAATAATTTCTAACATGTTAAATTTTTTTTTCAACAAAGGAAGTGAAACTGAGGAAGAAGCTCTTGGATGTTTATTTGCATGTGGACATCTACGTTGATAGAACTTTCAGAGGGGAGGAAATTCTGCTGTCTCAATTGCCACTGTGAGATGTCTTGAGCATCCAGAACCTATGAAAATCTTTCTTTTTATCTTCAATTTTCTCAACTTCTTTCTTTCTTTCTTTCTTTCTTTCTTTCTTTCTTTCTTTCTTTCTTTCTTTTCTTTCTTTCATTTCCTTCTTTCTTTCTTTTCCTAGTATTTCTTTTCCTCACACAGATTTGTAGTTCTTTCATGTGAAGAAAAGCTTTGAGATCATTGAGAACATTCACTGCTCCTTTACTAAAACTTGTTTCTCAAGGAATGCTAAGCAGCGTGTGTGAATAGAGAACTTTGCATCCTAAGTTAAAAGCACTGCTTGCTTCCACTTTTCTTCCTCTATCAACCTGACGTATAAGATGAAAAATGACCAGAAGTATTTATATTTGGCTAAGCTTGTGATCCCTAATCTACACCTTTACAGCAAGGACACACAGGACACTTTTGAATAAAGATTCTTGAGTAATATGCCAAAGCAGTATGTTTTCCTGTGTTTCCCCATATTTATATAGAACATGGAAGTGTTACACAAAGAACCTTTCAGCTATTTGATAACCCTGATGGTAACTAAACAGATGTAAAAGCTTATTACTTTTTGGAAAGTGTGACCTTTTTCTATCTGTAACACGTATTACAATTAATATGTGTGCACGTCTTCCAAATAGTATCAGGTTTTGGTGAGAACACACTGAAAGAAAATCTGTTTCCACACACTATGTATAAACTAGTTGGATTCAGTAGATGGGTAGAAAGATAGAATGTTATTTCATAATGGATTTTTTTTTTTTAATTGTATTATTTACTTTAATGTTTAATGTTTCATTTCATTAGTGTTATGCCTAATATTACTTCAATTAGTTTGGAGTGTGGTTTTGTGTTTTATGTAATACAGCTTGAAAAGCTTGGACGAAATCATGGAAATGTAATAAATCTATTAATGTCAATCTAATTGTGCAATCTACTCAGTGGTCTTGAAAATCAATCAATACAAAACATGTTTTACATATTTCAATATAAATTTCCTCCTGTCACTCAGCAGTGGTTACTCACCATAAAAATGTATATTTTCAACAGTGGTTACTCACCATAAAAATGTATATTAAAAAAAAAAAAAAAAAAAAAAGAACTTTGAAGACTGGAATCTTATTCTGCAATCTGTGTTCAAGAAAATAATTTTAGCTTGCCTTACAAATGACCTAGAGAAACCTCCTACTGAAAAATGATGGTTTTCATTCTCCATCTTCAGTCAAATTTTAGCATCCTTCCTGAGGGAGCCAGCTGTCACTTGGTAAAGGGTTTGGAAATCTAGGCATTAGCCTGATTTTATTTCATGAAGACATTTCAGATAATGTGGATGATTCCAGATATTACAGAGAGTGTTAGCTTCCACTTGGTCATTATGACTGGGATTTATCTGACTAAATGTAGTCATCAGTGAAGTAGCCACATAATTTTTATATTGTGGCCCCAGCCAATGAGGTAAACAAGGTCATGATTCATGTTGTCCTTAAGAAGATGTTCAGAATCTATCAGAAAAATTACTATTCCTCTCTCTAGACAATAAGAGACACTGCTTGAATGGCTCAGAGGTAGCTGTCCTGTGTAGATATCTAAAAGTAAAGATGATGAATCACAACATAAATATTTGGGTCTCTTTTTTATCATCTCTGAACCATTGAAATTCAATTTCTCCAGAATGTTTCAGACTAGCTGTATAAACACTCTTTAAGCCACTTCTTGCCTGACTTCTGAGTCAGAAACAAAACAGGGAAATCTGAAAGGTCATTCATCTGACCCTGTATTAGGCATCTAAGCTTCTCTGTTGATTATTTATATTTAAATTTGTATCTTGGAGTATGATTCTGCCAACATACATTTTTGGCCTACAAGACACACTTAAATTTAACATCTACCACAGCCTTATTGTGTCACAGAATGTAGCCACCACTGTAATGTCTAAGCTTTGTTTCAAGTCTTTTGAGTATTTATACCTTCAAAGATACTAAGAGAACTATTTAGACATATACTTTAAAAGCTTATGGCATTGCCCCTCTTTTATATAATACATACAAAGTCATTGTTGTTTAAATAATATTTAAGGATCTTTGGAGCTTTTGAAGTTCTCTGGAGCTCTCATTTATCTTTATTTTTTTGGAAGGCCAGTCTTTGCATTCCAGATCTGGCCCTTCCTATCAATTGTCAGTGTGCTCTAGGCATGTGATATATACTGTAATGACATCACTGTATCATCTGTACATAAGTCAGTTTTTATTTCAGTCAAAGGGTCAGCTAATTATGTTTCTACTACCAACTTCTCCAAGATCAGCAAGAAAGGACAGTGTTTTTCCTATGCAACACAGAGTATCACTAGTATTGTGCCTTCAGAGTAACAGGAAAAAATGTCCCAAGCACCCTCAAGATATGAAGTCACCTAAGAAAACTATCTATAGCCTTCATTTGAAGCATTACAAAAAGAGTTAAGGGGATCCCTTTTAGAACAGACCAGGTACCTGCACATCTTGGTTCTTATTACTTAGGATGGACAAGTGTAAGGTACTACAGAAAAAAAAAAAGGTTTACACAAATGAGCAAAGAAAGAATCAGGGAAAGATCTGTAAGCTTGTCTAGACCAGAAAAAAAAACAAACCACCAACCCAACAGGAAAACAAACAAACAAACAAAAAGAAACAGGAAAAATCTCTCCCCACATGTAGAGAATTATCATTATCACCAGTTAAAAGACTATGATAATGATTTTGAAAAGTATGTTCTGGAAATTCATTTAATAAAATTGTATTTTTCAAAGGACAGGTGGAAGAGGAATGTCTATGAAACAAGAGTTAGCAGGGGTCCCCCAAATCTGTAAATGGCAGGAGGATCATTTGGTCATCACTGCTCCTATTACTGTGCATCTTCTGTCCTCTCAGTAACAATTTTTTCATTACTACTCTTTCTTTTCTATAGATACTTTTTCCTATTGTATACACGCATTCCTTGTTTATCTCTCTCTGTCTAGGATGTCTGTCACACACCAGGTCTTTATGACTGATATGTACAGTAAATATACTAAATTTGAAGAACTTACTGTTAAAGGACTATGCCAGCTGTGTCCGTGTCCTCCCTATGTCCTATCATTGTGAAAAATGGATACCTTAAAACCAGGAGACCAACAAATTTCACAGTGATGGTCCTGTGCTTCTTTTTAGCATTTACAACAGCCTTGGTATCTGACTAGAGAACCCCAGTTGCAGAAGGTCAGGGTATGCACTACTACCACACTGGGTAGATGAGATTGTAAGCACTGAATTTGGCCCTCATTCTTTGACAAAATACGTTAATTAAAATAGACATAGAATAAATTAAGGAAATGACCTTAAATCTGTTTATCCCAGCACCAACCACTCTGAAATACTATCATAGATCTGATCTGGGGGGGATTTTAAGGACTGTTTTAAGGGCTATCAGGGTGTAATTTAATAACTGAGATTAATTCTGAGTTACCCATTCTGCTAAACTACAATGATTCTATTTTCTAAATTGTGAAAAATGTCACTGAAGACAAAAGAGTTGCATCATTTGTAAGATATCTCAGGTCTGAGTGTGCCTTTTATTTGATGCATTATGATAAACAGTTGCAGCCAAAATGTGTCTTACCCACATCCAGTGGTCAGAAAAGAGTTATTACTAAATTTTGTTACTACTGAATGCTACTTTTTGTCATGAGCACATGTTTTTGGTTTTGTTTTGGCTTTGTCTTTTCTTTCTCATATAACCTCCTGAAAAAGAAACATGTGACTGGATTAAAAATTTTGGTCTAATAGTGTATGACACAGTGTTGGAAAATGAACAAGATAAACCAAATTTATCAGCATTTTAATTACAGGTTTTTATTCTGGAAGCTTAGATATCTTTGGGTATTGGATATTCAAGGTAAGGGCTGACATTTTGTACATGAGGCAGTGTTCTACTTACCAGAAAACAGGTTACATGGGACTGTGACAGCCTGTTTTATTAAGATGCATAATACTTTCTAGGAGTCAGGAGCTATCTGAGCTTTTTAAGTTCTCCAGACTTAGTGCCTGAAAACAACATTTCTGTTGTTTACATCAGTACTTCTAGTACTGCTTCCATTGTCTAATCCTTCTCAAATGCAATTGTGCTAGAATGGATTTATCCATAGATTCAAATTAATTTATTTCTGTTGCTACTTGAATTGGGATTCATATGACATTTCCACAGTCTAGTACTGAGTGGTATGTTATCTTTCACACAATGGAGATCTTTCTTCATGGTCATGTCTGCCTGGCCGTTCATGGTTTCATAGACAACATAGATCAAGAGATTTCAAACACAACCAAAGTTAAATTTGTACCTTGGAAATTATCTTATATTTGTAATTAGAGGATATAATATAAGTCTGGATTATATTACCGATTTTCTTTTCTTTTGGAATGTCCTCTGAAGAATTTCAGTCTCCACAAGCAAATGTGCTCCTATGGAGATACTAAGCACACATCTAGTGAAGAATGAAGAAAACATTCTTCTAGTTTTCAAACAGCTTGTCTTGCTCTAAGTTTCTTCATGAGTTTTTTCAAATAGATCTCTGCAACATACATAAACAAAACACTCCAAATATGATTCTTGATACTTTGGGCAGTGTTGGTGAAGACAGAAGGCGTGACTTTTAAAGTTCTTTGCAGTTCCCTTAATATTGCAATTCATTTATTATGTCAGTGATTGACATACTGATGCCACAATGCCAAGGAGCACTATTAGATATAAAGACTCTGCATCAAAATGCAGACACTGTAAATTTTCATGGTTTTATATGAATAACTACTGGATAGAATATGACAGAAATCAATGAGGTTCAATCAAGGTTCAAAACATTCACGTATATGAATCTCCTTTTAAAAATGTAGCATGACACAAGTAACCACCACTGAAAGAAACAACATGTGGCACATCAGATGGGACAATAATGGACAATAATGAGTACACAGTGGTGAAGGGTTTATACTCTAAGACCAATTAATGTAAAAAGCATTCTCTTTTCTCTTAAATAAAAGACAACAAACAAGACAACAAACAAAAGACAATAAACCAAGATGCTGTTAATTACTTCTGTATGTAAATGTTTCTGGGTTTGAACACTCCAAGTTAATTCTCTTGGCAGCTCTTGGGATTTCTGATAAAAAGTACCATATGAAATCAAATATCATTACAGAGACATCTAGTTTATGGTGGTAGGTAATCCTTTCCATCAGGGACTGGATTTAACAATAAGGAATTTCTTCACTGAAGACAGTTCCTGCCCATTCTTTGCCAGATGATTCCAATGCCAGAACTTGTTCTGGGGAAGAGAGATGGTGATTTTGTCTCTACAAGCAACCCCTTCAGAAGCCAGTCAGAAACAAATTGCTGGAAATGTGGTTAGAATTTATCCATATAGAATAACAGCTAAAAAAAAAAAAAAAATAAAAAAAATTGCTCCTGTGGGAAGAAATGTATCTATTAATTAAAAAAAAAAACAAACACCAACACCAGAACAATAACCCCCCCCCCCCCCCCCAAGCTATTCAGTTTTCCACTGACCATCTAGTATTTTCAATTATTTTCTGTTATGCAGAGAACCCAATTCTTTGTCAAAAGATTCTACTGTATTTAATTCCCTCACATCCTGTATTATGCCTGTTTTCCCTGCTGCAGTTTAAATCCATTACATCTAATCATAACATCTTTATCTCTCCTTGAAGATGCAGGATAATTAGTCTATCTTCCCTTGCTTTTGTACCTTTCTTTTGTCTACATTCTGTAGACAGTTGAAATGTCTCAGCTACGATGCTCGTCTCTCTTTAAAATCTGTCCATGTTTTGCTTTTGGTTTTGTGTTTTGTTTTGTTTTGGGTGGTTTTTCT
>JANVCC010010235.1:3932895-3959383 GCA_025345505.1 Todiramphus chloris collaris
TTTTATCCTGGTGTTTCCTTTAGTGCTCTCACAGTGAAAACTTGAAATCTGTCCTGGGAACTAAATAATTCCATTATGGATTCCCATCATGGGAGAGAGTGGGAGACAGAAATAAGTTTGTTTTTAAAAGAAAATTTGAACAGTTCAACAGCTCTTAAAACTACTTTTGAGAGGTGAGGGGGCAGGGGAGTGAAACACAGTAGTTTTCTGTTACATATTCCCCCTGTAGAGACCTGACTGCCAATAGACTCTTCTCACAGCACCACCTATAGTTGTGGTCTAGCTGCAGGCTAGTATGGGGAGAGATTAAGCCTTTGCATCTGTAAGCATTAGAGTTCCTGGGAGGCTCCTGCACTGCTGTTCTGGTAAAGAGATTTACAGAGACACTTGGTGAATTTTAGACATTTTGTTATCAGCCTGTAACCACAAAAATGTGCATGTGGAGACCATTGCCATCTTAGGCAACGCTGCAATTTTTAACAATTATCTTCCTTGTCTGTGTTATATCTTGTTTTATATAAAACTTTTCACTAGGAAGAAATAAGGTAACTTCTATACAGACAGGATCCTAGTGCAGCTTCATTCGTGTCAGGCAGTGCAGAACATCACAAGAATGAGGTGGAGGAACTTGGCATGGAATTCACAGGAGAAGGTTATTACTGAGTAGTTGTAAGGCTGACATATGAGTATGCAGTAATTGTCATACTCCTTCAGAGTCATAGAAATCTCAGGAAGAAAGAAATGTGATCGAATAATGGATATTCTAATGTTACCATCCTCACTCTAAGTGTCTGTTGTCCCTAAATTATATTCTGGCCGAAAATTTCTCGCAGCCAATTGAAGGTAGATAATAATTGAGCTTCTAGAAGGAATGTCTTCACAGACTGTGTATGCATCACAAGGCTACCACCTGCTACTGGTATATAAATTTTTATGTAGATGCCACTCCAGGTTCTCATCCTGTGACCCTCGGGATATGAGATCAAAATGACAAAAAGTGATTTTTGTTTAACAGCTGACAGAACTGGGTGTTCAGTTCCTGCCTCTCAGGATAACAGTTCTCATCTTCAGCAACTCTGTATGCTTTTGTGCACAATTAATTCTTCCTGGCAATGACTTTTTGTTTTGTGAATGTGTGTTTTAAATGATCATTTTCCTTCCTTGTGTCTTTCCTTCCACTTGCTTTGAACTGTACTTTTTTTCCATTTTTTCTTATTCATTTCTTTTTTTTTTTTTTTTTTTTTTCTTTTTTTTTTTTTCCTTTTCCTTTTTCTGACCTGGATCTAGATTTTTGAGATTTAGACAGTTAAGTACTTTCAAATTTCTTGTGTTTGTATACTGCTTATAGGTAGTTAACAGTAGATGCTTTTATGATCACATCCCAACTATGTCTTGAAACTATAGATGAGATGCTGACATAATTGCAGTTAATGGTAAAAAAGCCTTCATATTTCAAAATAAAGGTCTTTCTTCTACTTTGGGTTTTTTCCCCTTTTTTTTTTTTTTCTTTTTGTACTCCGTAAAGCTTCCTCACTGCTTCTCTGAATAGTGAAAAACAGAGCTGTTGATAACGGACATAATCCCTGTGCTTCTGATGTAACTGTAACTCTACTTCATGACGCTGCTCTTAATTTTCCAGAGTAGAAAAGAACAGGCCATTATTCAAGCCACAACTATGTTACATTTCAGTCAAGTGGTACTGTCACTAGTGGGTTTGTATGTATCATCTTTCCACAGCAGTGTCACAGTTTTCTCACAACATGTAGTAAGTAGGTCTCTGTTAAAATAGGCACACTGCCAATCGGGTGCACCTGTTAATAAATCATAAAGACCCCCCTACTGAAAGACTGAGCCCTCTGTTTCAAGAGTCTCTGCAACATAATGTAACATAATTCACAACTGAAGAAACTCTTCATGCAGGATTACATCCATTTACAATCTGACATTATTCAGACAGGATTGTTATATTATGCAGAGCATAATTACAAAATACTAACCCTGTAATACTGTGCTTTTGTATGTATGCAGGTTATTAAAAATGGTTAATCTTAAAATCATTGCACATACACTGCCGTCAACAGGGAAGAAAGTCTCAGCTTTTGTGCAGTGATATAACAACATTACGGTTAGAGGAGCTGAGGTCCTGGCCTTATTTCTGCTCCATTATTGTGCTATTGTATACAAAGGATAAAATCTGTGTCTCCATTACATCCTGCAACACTCGAGTAATTCTTCAAAAATCAAAGATGAATCTTAGATTCACATTGTTTTTTCTGTCTCGGTGCTTGAATACTATTAGAGTGATAATATCTTTCTTTTTTAAAAAAAATCTGCAGAAAGTCTCAGACCACAGATCTGAAATGTGAGGCAGAACTCCAATGATTCAAAACTCTTAGGAAGTGAGAGCTGCTCTTCCTACCATGTTCTTATAAAACAGGACCAAACAGAAGTTTCCCCTTTCTCTTGACCATAACAGACATTAAAGGGAAGACATGTCTGACTAATCTGATAGCCTTCTATGATCATGTGACTGAATAGGTAGATGCAGGGAGGGAAGTGGATGCTGTCTGCCTTGACTTCAGCAAAGCCTTTGATACTGTCTCCCTTAATACCCTTGTGGGAAAACTCAGGAAATGTGGGTTAGAAGAGGGACAGTGAGATGGATTGAGAACTGGCTGAACAACAAAGCTCAGAGGATTGTGATTGGTGGTACAGAGTCCAACTGGTGACCCTGGGGTCAGTTCTGGGTCCAGTCTTATTCAATATCTTCATCAATGACCTGGATGAAGAGATAGCATGTACCCTCAGCAAGTTTGCTGATGATACTAAACCGGAAGGAGTGTCCGATACACCAGAAGGCTGAGCTGCCATCCAGTGGGATCTGGACAGACTGGAGAGCTGGGCAAAGTCAGTTGTAATGAAGTTCAAAAAGGGTAAGTGTAGAGTCCTGCATCTGGGGAGGAACACCATGTACTGGTAGAGGAGAGGGGTAGACCTGCTGGAAAGCAGCCCCATGGAGAAGGAACTTGGTGTCCTGGTGGACAATAAGTTATCCATGGAACAGCAATGTGCCTTTGTGTCCAGGAAGGCCAACGATGTCCTGGGGTGCATAAAGAGAAGTGTGTCAAGCAGGTCGAGGGAGGTTCTGCTCCCCCTCTACTCTGCACTAGTATGACCACATTTGGAGTATTGTGTTCAGTTCTGGACTCCCAGTTCAAGAGGGACAGGGAAATACTAGAGAGGGTCCAACAGA
Organism: Todiramphus chloris collaris; assembly: GCA_025345505.1. Taxonomy (NCBI): domain Eukaryota; kingdom Metazoa; phylum Chordata; class Aves; order Coraciiformes; family Alcedinidae; genus Todiramphus; species Todiramphus chloris. The sequence goes on from JANVCC010010235.1 coordinate 3,936,149, forward strand.
GTCTGCGAAGATGATTAAGGGACTGGAACATCTCCCTTATGAGGAAAGGCTGAGAGTTCTGGCCCTGTTTAGCCTGAAAAAGAGAAGACTGAGAGGGGATCTTATTAATGTTTACAAATACCTGAAGGGTGGGTATCAAGTAGAAGGGGCCAGTCTCTTTTCAGTGGTTCCCTGTGATAGGACAAGAGGTAATGGTAGTAAGATGAAACACAGGAAGTTTCACCTCATGAGGAAAAACTTCTTCACTGTGAGGGTGACAGAGCACTGGCATAGGCTGCCCGGAGAGTTTGTGGAGTCTCCTTCTCTAGAGACTTTCAAGACCTGCCTGGATCTGTTCCTGTGTGGCATGCCCTGGGTGTTCCTGCGTTGAGAGGGGGCTTTGACTTGATGATCTCCAGAGGTCCCTTCCAACCCTACCATTCTATCATTCTATGATTCTAAAGTTCAGGGCTTCATAGCTTTATATTATTACAGACCTACTAAAAAATTGGAGCAGGTCATGCCCTCACTTAGCAACTACAGGCCTCTTGAATGAGATGATTATCTTGAGTGTAATGACACTAACCTCACTGGAACCAGCAAAGTTGGGAATCATCTTACATTAACAGAGAAACATGGAGTCAATGATCCCCTACTCTAAAACCACACATCTCTGAGGGCTGAGATGAACAGTGACTCAAACAGCCTTGAGAAACGTAATCATTATCACCAACGCAGCATGATCCTAATGCTGGTATCCACATAGACAGAATGTAGATGAAGAAAAGATGTTAACTGATATGGGGGAAAAAAGGAGTGGATTTTTATTTCTTATGATTATTCACTATATTTCTGAAGGGCAGTTTCATCTGATGGCAGAACTGGGGCAGGTAAGTAGGTATAAATTCTTAAAAGAGGATTTTACTTAGTTAGGGAAAGAATTTTCCATCCAATTCTGTAATATAAGCTTAATATCATAAGTGACATTAACTGCTTCATATCTCTCATGGGCTGAGATTAATATGAAAACCTGATATCCACTTATTACTTGCATTTGAACCACTGTAGCCTTGTCTAGAAACTGTGAGAATGTTCTTTTTAAATTTAAAATTATTTTAGTAAATCCACAAGAACAATTTTTTAAACATTAAACATGCTGAGACAGTAGGGATACTGCAGGTTTCACCCATCTTACACTCAGCATTATAAATCCAACCTGTCTTCAGTTAAACTAAATGAATTACTCTTTTTGTAAATGCTGAAAGAAGAATCCCACCCTCATATGCATGATCACCAAGCACAAGTGCCTCATTACTATAAGACAAACGATAACCCTCTTCTGCACCACACACAAATCCAGAAAGTGCTATACAAACTCAGCAAATAGATCTGAAGATTGCATAGAGCTTATCCCTTTGCCCAGCACTAAAAGCAACCACAACCTCAAATAAAACTGCAGCTTGCGACCCATTTGAAATATTATTCAGTTAAGCTCTATTTATTACCATCAAAAATAGCACACACAGGGACAGCCAAAACAGTCCCGTTTCACAAAGCACAACGAGATCAGCTGACTGGAACTCACACTTATGTTCATCAAAGGGCCGTATTCTCATTTTGTGCTCCTTGTTTCTATTTAGAGTTAATGGTAAATGTCTTTTCCTTATCAACTGTCAAATTGTCAGAACACACTTTGTATGTTCAAGGCTGGAGGATTCAGGGGATGTCAGAGGGAGGGGGAGGACCATCTGCTTTGTTGACAGAAGTTTACTCCCAATATTTTATACTGAGTAATTATTCAAGGTCCCTTGTATTTTGTGTCTCCCAGAGAGAAGGTATTAAAAATGTCCACTATTAAATGCTTTTCACATAGAAAGCAGGATTTTATGACCCTGTAACTGCAGGATCAGTGGTTTTACACTCTTTAGCCTCTGCAATAATGTGTGCCTGGTTTCCCCATGCAGACCATGCTGTGGTTAGTGTTGATTCAGTAAACAACATTTTGTTTCATCTCCACGGATATTAGGTCTATAGAGGACAGATTGCATTTACTGATAGTGCCTCATGGTCTTAAAGTACACTTGACTAATTCTAGCTATCATTTCTGGTTTGCTGTATTTTAAACAAGGGCAGAAATTTTTAAAGAGAGATAAAGTTGAAGAAAAAAGAAGAGATGCAAAAAGAAGTCAAGCAAAGTGAATCAAAGAGAACTTTTAAGTGGTATTAAAAAAATGAAATGTATGAAGACAAACACTCCAAGCCTTGCTTGAGTGATTGCATAAAGGCAACATTAAAATTTAAAAAAAATCCCATACCAACAAACACTGAAGTATCCTGTTGACCAATGAATACTTGTAATTTCTGTTGTCTTTAACAGGAAGTGTAAGGATTGTTGATGTCCTCTTACCCACTTTTTATATTTAGAGGCCAAGCTCATCACTCATGTACCATCTTTATCACATTCCCTGGGTGTGTTTACAAGTCATGTAAGTATGGTGCCTAGGGACATGTGTCATGAAAGGGTAAAGTAATTTGTCAGAAAATAAACCCCCTTGCATTCCAGCTGGTCCTCAGATATCAGAGGGGCTGGGGGCAGCTAGATTTAGATTCAGAGTGATGTCCAATTTGGCACTATTAGTCTGGTTTTGTTCAGTCTGGCTGAAATACCAAGGCTTGGATTCACTAACAGGGCACTGTTAGTTTGGCACTATTAGTCTGGTCGTGTTCAGTGTATCTGAACTATCACTTCTCAGATCCCAGTCGAGTCACATGCAGTACATCTGAACTAACATGACTCCAGATTCACTACTAGCCCCCTGCACTCCCTGCCTAGTCATGCTCCACTGTACCACGCAGCCAGTCAGGAGCACCCAATGAGAGAACTTCTGTGACTAGCTGCATGAAAAGTTCATTTTACTGAAAGCAACTGGAATACAAGTTGTTTTAGATTGCTGGTGATAAATACACTGTCTGCAAAGTATATATATATATATATACACACCATATATATATGGTATACCAAATGCATTACATCAAAGAGCAGCTCAAGAAGACTTCCAAGTTTAAGAGTCTGGATATTACCCAAAGGTGTCCCTAAGGTGGTGAAAGTGAGGTTCAGCCCATCGACTGATCCCAGGAGTCAGAGATGGTCCACGATGATGTCTTCCTCAACATCCCCCCTTACTTAAATGATTTTTGTAATAATAATTACCTTCAAGGTGGAGCTTGAGTGACTCTAGTCATAAATACCTTTATCATGATTGGTGTAAATTTCTCTCACTTTGCTTTTAAAGGTATAGCTGAGGAAAACTCACAGTGCAAGCTCAGTGAAGGGTGGTCACTCTTTGGAGGCGGTAGCCTTGGAGACGGAGGTGTGTTTTGGTATCATAATGAGCAAAGTTCTCACAAGGACAGTACTTTGTCAAAAACTGGCAAACTGTTAGCACAGGGTCTCAAACAGGCAGCTTATCAGTTCTGTAGTACCATCAAGTTGCCATCTCTGTTGTAATTTCACAGGTCCTGGCCATGGAATCTTCACTCCACTCTATCCCCCGTGCTGTTTGCAAGCAGTGTTGCTTAGGGAACCATTGTGAAATGGATTCCTTGCATGCCAGTTGCCCTCTACCCTGAAAGTTTCTCTGATATTATACCTTTCCTTAATATGTGAACAATGCTGCACCTTTAATATGATTTTAATTTTTAAGTCACCTCCACTCATTATTCCACAAGATGGTTTAGCAATGGATATGTAAGGTTGTTGTTTGGACTCAATGATATTGAAGATCTTTTCCAATCTAGATGATTCTATGATTCTATGATCTTACCTGTGGATGCTGAATAGCTGCTAGCAGAGGGATTTTCTCAGGTTCTCACAATATTCAATGAGAATCCTGCCTTTCTCACCAGTTTTATGAAAAACAGTAGGATGTTTTTTATAAGCTAGACCAACACCTGGTGTTTTGCTAAGTTCTGTTTATGGTACATTGGAAAAATATTTTTAAATAGGTGTTGCAGGACTTTAGCCAATCACCCTAGGAGATGGGTGATCACTGACCAATTGCCCTATGGGGCTAAGGTATATAAAACGGGGTTATAAATTAATAAAGTGTCTTCTTCTTCCTCTCCTGGATCTCTCTTTACTGATTTTGTGTTGCTGCATCTCTTTGCTCCTGGGATAAACAGCAACACTTAGCATATTGTTTTCCTTCCTTTTGACTAACACACAGATACCTGAAACCTTATCACATCCTTTGATTGACTATGCCTGTTAAGAAGTTTTACATAAGAGATATATATCTGAGAAGTAAAATTGCTTGACTACATAGCTGTGTATGAGGACAAAGGACTGGTTTCAGTCAGACAGTACTGACTGCAGAGATAGATCCCTTTCAGGGCTGTGTTCCTGTTTTCTCTGATTTTTCCATGAAGGAGAGATTTCCATGGTAAATTCTGATATTAAACTTGTTGTCTACCTAAGTGTAATGACAGCAAATAGTGGCAAAGGGCAAAAAGTCACGAGCCTCTTAATTTCCACAGGGGCACTCCTAAAGCATGCTAAGTGCATTCCCAGAAGTTCATTGAACAATATCATTCCCTGAAGAATATGCTAACTTGAGTCTTTGTAGTGCCATCATCATTGCCATGTCAGGAAATGTAAGCACTTTCCATACTATCATTCCCATTGAAGAGTGGATGTTACGACAAGGCAACAACTGATTTTTGAATAAAAAGCTTGTCAGGCTATGACAAGGATGGCTTTTCCATCTTCCTGACAACTACTTGCTTACAGAAGTATTACTTACGAAGTAATGTCACTGACCCTTTTTACATTCTTGGGACCTCTGCTATGCTTATCTGTCCTCTCCTAGACCTGTCTGCCCTGGTATGAGATACAGAAGCCATTTTTCAGAGATCTCATGACATTTGACCATTGTTTGAAGTTTGTTAGGATCTTTTTTATTGTTTTGTTTTATTTGGTTGGGTTTTGTTTTTCTTTGTAGGGGGTATTTGTTTGGTTGGTTTTTTTGGCTTGTTGGTGGTTTGTTTTTTTTTTTTTTGTTGGTGATATTGTTTTCCTTTGCTATTGTTTTCATTTATCGTTGTTGTTAATTCCTATATCAAGCTCTAGTCAGCTTCAAAGATTCAGGTTTTGGTGGCCACCTCTACATTTATAAATTTATGTCTTTACCACTGTCTCTGGTGCTCAGGTCTGCTTAGGAAATACCCATTTTGTCAGATCCTCATCCTTGTAGAAAACCCAGAAAGAACTGATTTCTGAGGTCACACCATACTCTTGTTTCAAAGTACATCTCTCTGGATGGAATATTACCTAAGTTAATTATTATCCAGTGTTCCAGGTCAGTGAAAGATTTGTAACTCTCTGGACAACAGATGGCTGTCCACTTAAACACATTCAATGATATAATACTTTCATAAAACATACTTGAATTCATATGTCATGCTTGCAGACATTATCTGCATTATTATAAGAAACAAATCAAAACAAACAAACAAACAAAAAACAACAAACAAAAAGGATGGAATAGAAACATTTAAAATGTTGAATACCATGAATGAGATGTCTTTCATATATGAGTTACCAGTGCTCAGTTTTAACCCTGAATAATATTTTCTGTAACATTCCCCATTATACCTGCCTTTCTATCTTTTTACATGCGTATATACATAAAAACAATTGCACTCATAAACTTTCCATGATGGTAAGTAGGTATAGCTTTTTCTTACACACTCTGCTCCCCACCCCTATCAAGTAACTCCTGCTGGGGAGATGCGCCAGCCAACTCCCTCGATGTGTCCTGCCCCAGAGATGGCAGCCAGATGGCCTGACATCTGCAGCAAGAAGAGCTGGCAGGTCGCCCTGAAATCTCCCACTCAAGGGAGCTGTTGTTATGTACTGAAGTCCTTATCCCTAGAAAGACTTCTGTGAATAAAATATATAATACAAGATAAAATACAATAAATCCTAAAGAAAAGGCAAGCAAATAGTATTTTGAGGCAGCTTACCATAGCCTCAGAAGCGACTTTTCCCCATGGGCAGTATTTGCTATGGAAGCCCACCAAGTCTGTCATCATTTGGTACTCAAGCACGATATGTGCCGTAACATACACTATGAATTGAAATTTTCATTAACATACATTAGATGAAGCCATGGTATACACAAGTGGTAGAACAGAAGTGGATCAACCCAAAGAGGAACAATTATAACTTACGCATGCTGTATCACTTCTCACGATCATGACTTAAGTATATTACATTACTTTCAGAGTATATATTTCAGGAACCTTACTGAGAATTCAAATACTCTTCAAACAGAGGCTGTTTGGCACTCCATTACTACAAGGTTATGTAGAGAGAGAGAGAGATTGACAGAGTTCTGAGAGATAAAAAATAGAGGTAAATAGAGGTAAATAATGTTAGTAATATAAAACATCTCCTAAAATAGCATTTTTTCCTAAAGCAATGAGAAGGTTACAGTTTCGATGCACATCTGCAGGTTGGACTCCCAAAGAAAAGCTGTAAACACCCTGGCCTTCTTAGGACCATCTCCATTACTATCTCCATTGAGTCTCTGGATATTAATTCTTACACGTAACACAAGTTCTGCCAGCACTTCCTTGCACAAGTTTTAAAGAAGATGTTCTGCTGTGGGTTAAAAACAAAACCCAAACAAACAAAAACCACAAAAAAAAACCCACACAGAAAACAAACAAACAAAACCAAACAAAACCAAACAACAACAAAAAGAAACAAAGAAAGAAAAGCAGGATTCCAAACAAATTGCCCTTTGAAAGTAATCAGACTTTGAAGAACAGTTAGAGAATTTAAACATTAAATAATAAGAAGAGTAAGAGAGAAATGGAGAAAGTATAGATGCAACAGCAGAGCATATGAGTATGAATTTGCTGTATATCTCAGTCCTTCTGGGAGAGCTATACATGTATGTATAAACATGCAAAGCTCAAATCTGATCTCCAAAGGACCTTTTTATTTTAGATTCAGATGAAAATGCTACCTATGCAGTCAATCTAGAGTTCCCCAAAGGTGAAAAACAAGTTCAAGGTTAATTTTGTTGCAAGACAAAAGCTGTTTCTTCTTTTGCTAAATTCAGAGATAAAAAGCAAGCGATGTCTAGTAAAAGAAAGCACCACTAGCGTAAACCGCTCAAATCAATCCACAGGTCAAATATGTTGCATGCATATTTGTCACCTTTTAGTTGTCCAAAGCAATATCCACAAAGTCATTAATGTTTCCCCTTATACACACAGCTAGGCAATAGGCTCCATTTATTTTATACAGCTACTGGTAACATCTCTTGCCCAGAAGGCAGTGACAGACAGAGAGCGAGCAAAGAAATAACTTTCACAGTTTTTGTGTTTTCCCAGCTATCAATCAAATTCCCTCTGACATTGCTTCATTTATGGATTATTGCAAAAACACTGAAACAATGTGCAATGATAATGTTGTAAAGCTACAGAAATGAAATTGGTAGGAGTAACCCATTTCTCACTGTGTTCCCAAGCACCTCTCCACTCTGAATCCCCAGCATTGTTTAAGCTTCAGTTCTATATAAGAAAGCTAATCAAATGACACTCAGGAAAATTGACTTGGGTTTTCAATCTAGTTTCAGATCTCTATTGTACTTATTTCAAATAGCATTTGTTATTCTCTGCATATCCTTAGGAACATGCCCTGTCAAGAAATGCCATACAACTTCAAACCATGTTTTTTCCCACCTCTATAACTTTTTATGTATTCCCTTTTTACATTTTATTACAGCATAACATCTAAAAATGAAATAAAGATTATAGGCAATGCTTCAGGACCTGTAGTTCTATGGCTTGCCCTGAATATCAAAACTTGTTGATAGGAACTTGCTGCTATACCACTGTAAATTGCCAAAATCTCCCCACTGACCATCACTGTAATTATTTCTGTTTGGAAATGAAAGATTTGATTGGCAGAGTGATTTTTCTTTTCTTTATATTTCCCTCTCCCTTTCTTGTCTATCTTTCCACCATTCACCTGGACTGTGCATTTTCTCTTGATGGGGGATTTGAAGATTAAATCTGTATTTATTTACCACAGTTATCTCTAGAAGTAAAAGAAAACAACAGATTGGGGGGGAGGGAGGGGGGGAGAAAAAGAAAACAGGGGAAAATGTGAAGCAGGGATGGAAGAAAGGATGGGGAGACAAAATGGACAGAACAGTCATCTCAGCTACTAATTTAACATGGACTTTTTTTTCTCAAGTGCAAAACATGAAATGAAACACAGCAGCACTCACTCCTTTTGCATCCAGAACCTAAGGGTGTTGATAGGATTGCTAGTGAAATTTAAAACACACTTCCTCTGTGTAGCTACAACCCTTCATTGCATAAATGTGTCAGAATCTGAACAATAGGTCAAATCTAGTGGCAACATAAGTCAGTTTTGAGGAGTAAGTTATGATTCAAAGCCGAACAAATCAGTAAAGACATATCAACACAGTATAGAAACATCAGTATCCAGAGATGAAGTAGAAATGCAGACTGAGGGTACATATAAGGGAAATATTCAGGGGGCTTTGTGTAGGAACCAAGTTCACCTCCAAAGTCAACATCATAGTGGCACTAAATGGGAATAATTTCTTTGTGTCATAGAAAAATGGCAGGGAGAAAAACTAGAGTTTGTTTTTGTTTTATTTTCCTTTAGACTTCAGACTGAGAGTCAGCTGTTGTGCAGCATCTCTCCATTTCCAGGACTGTTATTGATTTTTTAGGCTACAGAGAAGCGCTACCCTCTCTCTACCTGGGCTTTGAATTTCTCTGAGCAGATAGGTATAATAATTTTCCTTTTTGTCCTTGCTCCTTTAAGGGAGATCTACCTTAGTCAACGTGGTATAGTGCAGTAAGTAGATCTGCACCACTGGAAGATTATACGAATGAAAAGATTCACATGGTCCTGCCTGAAATCTGGAGCCTTAAAAACAATGTAGGGATGATAGAAGAGCATTATGTCAGTGTGCTAACTAGGTGTACTGACATGTATTTACTAAAGCATCACGCTGATATGTCTAAGCAGCTTCTGAATCTAGACCTTGTTGCTTCTCCAGAGATCCTTGGAGGGATGTCTGTTTGGCTGCATTGCTTAGAGATGCCTCAAAGCTGAGAATAATCTTGACAGGTACACCAAGAGGGTGTCTTTAGGTCACAGAATTATCATTTTATTATTTATAAGCCACTTGTTGTTTCAACTAAAGTTCTTAAAAACTCATGAGGAAGAATTTTTTTTAATGGAAATGCACCAAATACCTTCCAGTTATTGGGACAGTCATAGGTGCATGAACAATGTGAATTCTCTGCTGTTGTGAGATATATATACAGGCATACACATACATTTAATTCCCCTGAAGCAAAGAAGATTCTTTTTTTACCCCATTAGATGTTAAATGAGAGAGAATTCAGAAATCAATCAAACAAGTCTTTATAACAGTTGAATCATCAGTGTCTTTAGCTTATAATACATAAGGATAAATATATATATATTTATAATATCAGGTTTTTGGTAAAATATATTAATTATATAGGCAGATAATTCATGCACATAATATACACACGTGCATTTTAGAGAAATGCATTTCAAATGAGGATTTATATGATTCCCAGTACAAAGACATATGACCTGTTTCTCATCTGTCTTCCTTTTCCCTTTTTAAAGTCAAGGACAATGTTTGCTGTCTTCCACTTTCCTGATATAGTCATCCCAAAATTTTCAAATAAAATCAGTAACAACCCTGAGACTGATTCAAAGTTCTTTATGGTTCCTAATGTGAAATTCAACCAACCTAAAAACATAATACATAGAGATATACCAGTTAGTATACTTATTCTAGTTCCCTCTGACTTTCACATAGGTGAGTACATGCCCATAATTCAACAAGAAAAATTTTGTTAGTTACCTGACTACAGCTGTGCCCTATAACAAATTATGTAAAAAATTAACCCATCTTCATACAGTTTTGTTGAACAAACTCTCTATTGCAGAGAGAGCGTGGTCTTAACTTATCTGTCGGTTAGTATTAGCACATTATATGAACTTTCCTAGCATGATTACACTTTGTGCATTTTTACTTTTCCATTTTGTCTTTATATTTTTATGATATTATATTTACAAACATTATAGAGTGCAGCTATATGGTCAACACATGCCAAGGCAGAACCATGCTACTGATGAAACAGCCAGACAGGTTCTGCAGTCCTTCCTTACATTTCCACACTATTCCTTATATTGTCATGAATAATGGTGCAGCTGCTCAGTAAGCCAGATCAACTTGTTGATCTCACAGAAGGGTAATCATTTTTCCTCAGAGGCTGGTTTTGATCAGCTGAAAGGGAATTGCATGGAAAGTGTAAGTGAAGTTGAAAAGAATGAGGGAAGGTTTGTCATATCTTCAATTCATCAATAGCACAGATTGAGATCAACGTAAGCTGGCTTTGAAATTTCTTCTCATTTCCATTTTCTTCCTTTCCGTATTTAAGGTCAGTGAAGGCATATTGATGTAGCTAATCTTATCCCTTATTACATTTTCTACTCTTCCTTCATATTAGGATAACTTTTCCTTTTAATATGTTTATTTAAAGAAATACTGTCTCTCCATTACTCTTCTTTCGTGACTTATTGTGGACCAACTCTCCAAATTTGTAGAAATATACCTTTCTGAAGCCTTATTTATGAATTCTTTTATTTTCTATTCCTCCTTCTTAATTATCATGAGCTCTATCTTTTTGTGGTGCTATTTGTCTTCTAGATTGTTAATCGGTTCCTCATTTTGGATGAGAAGATTCAGTTAAGAGCCTCTGAATAGAAATGAATTATCCACAGAACGTCTGTGGGATGGTGGAAGTTTCAGTCTGCCAGCAAAGGCATGTGTACATAAATGTCTGTTATGGAAACCTTTTGAGGCTGAGGTTTATCTTCCTTAAACTGTTTTTAATTTGGCTGTACGTGGTGGAGGTAACCAACCAAGGCTTCTTTTATACACAATGTTGAGAAATAGGCACTTTCAGATGGAAGCAGCTGTTCAGTACAGTTCTGCCTTCAAGTACCTCTTTCTCTTTGGGACTCTGAAGGAGTTGAAATGGAATGTGTCTAGCTTTTAGAAGTCTAGCTTTTAGACATCCGTAGTTAGATGAAGTAGCTCCTGTTACCAATTAATCAAAACCTTTCAAATCTGTATTGAAATCAGTTCTAAAGCTAATTTCCTAAAGACTATGGACTGCAATCCACAGTTAAATACAAGAATTGTATAAATATTCTTTTGAATCCTACTGTAAGGTTCCTTTGGAGTGAATATAAAGAAGCTGCACATGAAGCAAATTGCCTTGTTTCCTTAGTAATATCTTGAAATTGTGCCTTAGATCAACTATACTATGATGCTTGAACCATCTATAGCATGATGCTGAAATGACATCCGTCTGATGAATTTTGTCCTTACTTTAATATACAAACTGCTGTTAATTCTCCCTAGTTTATAACATCAGGAAGAGACAGTGGCCATGAAAATTAGCAAGTAGCTTTTTTTTTGGTTATTTTTTTTTCTCTTGTCTCTCTTGTTGTCTTAGGACGACCAAGTAAACCTTAATTCTCCTCTCATCCTCTCTCCTGATGCTACTACGAAGTTATGCCCAGTTATTACAACATGTAATTCACTTTGTCTTTCAACATTGTTCTTAGATGGCCAACACATTTTTTCTTCTGTTCTGTTTTCAGGGTAGCTGTAAGCAGCATAGCCATTGAGTTTTCAGCAGTCGCTATACAGGGTCATGCTTTTCTTAATAGTACTGTTGTCCATCATGTTTGTGGACTCTTTTAAGGGCAGACTCATCTTACTTAGGACACTGCCATCTCTCAGCAAGCTAAAGGAAAATTACAGCAATTTATACCTACTGAGAACCTGAATGCTGGTCTTTTCATCAAGAAAGGAGGTTGTGATTTAGGAACATTTTGGATAACAGCAAAATAAAGTTTCTTCTTCTTCTTAACTGTAGAAGAAACATTGAATTGTGTGTATTAAAACAGTCATACTGGACTGGACTTCAAGTGGAAATGAAAACTGTCATTTAGAAATTAGGATTTCTGAGTCCTGGTTTTAATGCTCACAATCTGGGTTACTTTCAACAAAACATGAAATTTCTGTTTCTTAGTTTACCTATCTGCAGTCTAGGCATAATGTTTTGTCTCATGGCTCTTTCAAGGCTTAATTAATGAATGCATGTTTTACAGCTAGTTGAGAACTTCAGATAAAAGGGTCTATAGAAGTGCAAAGCATTATTATGTTGCAGGAAGCCTGATTTTCTTTTCCATCAGAAAAACAAGACTTTGTGCAGACTTAATTGGGTTTTTTAAATTTATAAAGAGGATTAAGAAAACTGAGCCTATCTAAGTCTCCCTACTGGTAAATAAAAAGGAAAAGAAATGAAGACTAGAAGCAAAGAGAGGATTTATAATAAAATAAATAAATATATCCAAAGGGTAATACACAAGTAACTGTTAAAACAAGAAAATAAAGTGCCATATTTTCTGAGCTATGAAGTGGTAGATGAATAGAAATATTTTTTTTTATGAAAAGGTTATGGAAAGGAAATGTTGGAAAGCATCGCATTTTAATCAGTCATCCTCACTCAGTTTCATGATTCCCACAGATATAGGAGAGTTTAAGAAGATCACTGAAGCCAGAACCACTCTCTCTATGGTGTTAGCCATTTAATACTTGATATAAACATTAGGGAATCATTCTGCATTACCCAAAGGAAAAGAGTAGGTCTTTTATTTTGAGTCAGTTGGAGAAGACTATAATGGTAGTTAGTAGCAGAAGATTAAAACCAAATCCCTTACAGATGGAAATCAGAAAAGCTCCTTCCAGAATAGCTCCATTGTGCAGCTATGCCAATTGATGCCAGCTGAGAACCGATCTCCAAATATCACTGTAACTTTGTTCTTGACATTAGGATGGCCAAAAGAATCAGCTTTCTTATGAGCTTTCAATGACTCGGTGCATTCATCCAATTTGCTAATACTCCTTTTACAGCATATTTTCACCACATTTTGTTGTTTTTTTCTGTTACTAGCTGAAATACAAAGCATGGCAGCATGTGCTAAAATAATTAATCCAAAATGAACCCCTGTGTTATGAACCCAAAAATAAAGTTTTTCAGGTTATATTCCATCTTCATTGCGACATTTTGATTTAAAATGTCTAGCTTTTGTGGTTTTCAGAATTGGTTGGGAAAATGAAAAAAATATTTTCACAGTATTTTTTAAATGTCAAAGCTACTTTATTATCATTTGTTCAAAGTCAGATACATTCTTATAGTTTCCTGAGAATATGTAGTATACACTGTTTTGATGCATGCCTGTACATTTACATATATCCTTTTCTCTGTTTTGAACCAAATCTAAGGAAAAGGTGAAGAAAAATGTGATATTATGTTCTTCCAACTACCATGAAAATTTATGGCTGCTTAAACAAAAGAGAAATCTTTTATACATGCAACCGCTGATCCAATTTTGCATCCTGATCAAAACCATCTTGCATTAGCTATCAGAGAATCCACATAGGAGTTCACTGGCTTTGCCTCATTCAGATATTTTTCCTTTTTTTTTTTTTTTTCCTAACTTGAGATATTGCGTTTAAAACATGAAAAGTAAAACTACTAAAAACTACTGTTTTTCAAATTAAGACAATTATCTTGATTTCTCACACAGTTTGTTATGTCTCATTTTTGAAAAGTAGGCCTTCCTCTTTGTTTTCTTTAGAGTTTGCATTATAATTCTGTGAATTGCAGTATTTAGTCACATATTTTTGTTTCTGTCAACATTCCATCAAATGATGGACCTTATTTCTCTTTTAGAGTAACCAATTATATTTCAGTGGTATCATTTTTGATTCCATGTCATGCTTATCCCTGTTGACTCTCAGCTGTGATCTAGGTGCAGCAGAGAGGTTTCTCCATACTGACCAGCCATGACTCCCATTTGAGAATGAGGAAGGAAATTAGAACTAAATAACAATATATGCTCCAGATAGGACCACACCAGGAAAAGAGACATGTTTTGGAGTAGAAAGATTCAAGAATTTAACTCATTCTAAAAAAGAGGCTTCTAGGGTCATGAAATTGATAACTACATATGACATTAAGGAACTAAATTTAATAACCAGAATAGCCTATTCCAGTCTTTCTTCCTTTAAAGATTGATTTTGAATGCTGTGTGGGTGCTCTGCTTCCTTTGAGTTCAATGAGAGTTACTAAGTGAATACTTCTGAAGCTTTAGGCCTACACACTAATGGATTAACTATCAAGATGTTTCATGAACATGGAAACCTTTTGCCTAGGTAAACCAGAGATGACAGATCCCACAGCTCATATCCAACATACTAATTATGAAATCACATACTAGGAAATGTTTTTCTTTCTCTTTTTAGTCTCCTAGGAAGAATGAGAACATATAAATGCTGTAATGACACAAAAATATGATGGCTTAATAAGTCTTTTTATCTCTGTTCCCTAATCTAGTGTACATTTTATTTAATGCACATGAAAGTAGCAAACAGATAGTTACATGTATAGTGGTATCTCTGAAAGTCATATAATGAAACTGTTTTATGAACTCATGGTCACTTTTGTTTGTATTCCATTTTCTTTATAACAATTTTGTTTATACCACCAACTAAAGACTGTGTAACATAAATTCTTGCATGCACATGAATTACAGAATTATCATCTTTGGAAGAAAATTCTAAGTTTTGTCCATCCTTTGCATGTATTGGAGGAATCACGATGGTGAATTTAATAACCGCTTCAGTGCGTTTAGTTATTAAATGCATCTATGCCTGAGAACTGAAGGTAAGAATATGTCAGACAATGGCAGAAAGGAGCCAAATAGCTGGAGTGCAGAAAGAACAGCTCTGATTGTTTTTATATGGATCCTACATTAAAGAACCCAGTGGAGCTGAATTGTTCCCTGTGGGGCTTAAAAGTTTGATTTTCTTTTTTTCCTCCATACAGGAAATTATGGTGATTGCAAATCCTAAAGCACTAAAGTTATTTAGAATAGAAGCTGTAAATATATACAGTAGAAAATAGGCATTTTCCTTGGTTTATAGCTCCAAAGTATTAAAGTAGGATTAAAAGGAGAAGAAAATAGATTTCAAAGCTGTTATGTTTTGTAACAGTAAGTGACACAACATTTTTCTTGAGGAAAGACTAGGAAAAAACAAAAGAAGAAATAATGACATACAATAAATAGTGAAATAATAAAATAATTAAAATAATATTGACTAGCATCATACACACATACACATTTGCATACATAAGTGTCTACATTTATATAGCTTAAATATATAAATATACATGTACATTTATACAGTTAAAATTTACATTTAGAACAGCACATTTTTTTCTGAAGTTACTCAAAGCCTCTAATTAAATAATGTACTGGGCATCCACTGTAGAACCAACTGATGTCTGCAATATCACTTTTCCAGTTTAATTTAAACAGCATGTTAAAGCAAACAGAGCTGAAAACAGATTACTAAAGGTAGTCTTGGAGGGTGTAAGAGAAATAGGAAAGCATACTCGTACATTTTGAGGAGCTGGAAGTAGTCTATATTGTTTCTTTTCTAGTCTCCAGACAGCAAAGAAACCTTAAAATGTAAAAGAATAAAAATCACCATCTTTTACACAATAGCATTTAGATGGTATGCAATACTGTGTGCATAATATATATTTTAGCAACCCTAAAGCTGTCTTATCTTCCTTCAGGGTCAGTACCAAATATCACTTTAACCTCTTTTGGATTTGTAGTGAGGGAATACTGACCCAGAACTTACTGGAGGTAATTGGAATCTTCTTGTGGGAAGCCCCAGCTTGTCCGAGGGATTAGAATGTGAGTTAGATAAATAACCTTGAGTGAACATCTGTGTACCTTTGAGGAGGCCAGAAAGTCCTGAGAAAAGACCCACCAGTTCACAAACAGAAAAAGCTTATCAAAGTTAACTGTGGACAGGTGGTCTTTGATTGGACCAATCAGTGTGTGTGTGTGAGTGTAAGTGTGATGAGTCCATCTCAGCAATGACATGTCGAGCCATATGACATCTGGTGACCCTGGTGTGATAAAGGAGGGAAGGAGCTGCAGAGGCCAGATGCTGGCATCGCCAATCAACCCCTGGACTGTGGAGAAAGCAGTGGAGACGGAGGCCAGAGAAGCTGAGAGCGGCGGTAGAGCTGATAAGTCTGCAGACAGATATTTGACACTTGATGTACTAGGTGAGCCACTGGCAACATGGGAGGGTCTCTCAGTAAAGAAGAAACCAGCATTTGAAATGTGTGAATGAAAAAAAAAGGACTTAAATTGTAGTAAAAAGAATGGCTTATGAAAAAAGGACTCAAATTGTAGAAAAACAACAGCTTCCAAGTCTATACAGCAATGGCTGTGGGAGAATATTGGGGAAAAGTTAATTGATAGTGCTATCTGTGGATGTAAGGATGTAATGGGACTATTATGTACTTAGTGCTTGCTGCTAGAAATGTTAAAAGACCTTAAAAAGTGGCAAGATGAAGATCAAAATTTAGAAACTTCCCAAATTTAGTGCCATTACTGTGCCTGATGATCCCCCCCCCCCCCCCCGAAGGACCCCAGAATTGAGCCACTACCCTTCCCCAACCTCCCCCCTCCCCCCCCCCACCGCTTTGGACAGTGAACAGTCTGTGGTTTACAGGGGGAGGGCCCACTGCTTGATGATGCAGTTTTTCATCAACCCCCACTGCTGCTGGAAGAGCCTGGTGCTCAGTGGGACCTTGCAGGGGGGGCAGGGACAGGGGAAGGGGCCATCCTGGAACCAGCATCGCTTGGGGAGGCAGAGACATCAAAGTGCCACAGTTGACAATGGATTCTTCCTCCTGCTCAGGTTACTGCTGCCCTGGACAATCCAGCAGACTTCTGGTAGCGAGTAAAGCACGGGCTGTTGCAAGAGGGTAATTGGGAACTCTGTCACCATTCCCTGAACCGAGAGAGGTGGCACTGCTGCACTCAAAAAAGGGGGACACCTATGGCATTTGCAGTTGTTGCAGCTAATGCTCAGGGAGGCCAGAATAACCATGTCATCTTTCCATGGAGGACGATACAAGATTTGCAGAAGACTACAGCCCAGTGTGGCCCCAGTTCTCCTTCTGTGATGAAAGTATTATGCCTTAAGGCGAAGCTAGAGAAGAATCCATACAGAACTGCACAGCTGGGCATGACACTTGGAATGATCAACAGTGGAAGAGCAGAACATTTTGTGGACATTGCCTATATGTTTGTGCCTTTGTATTGGTATTGGTTGTGGGGATACTTTCATTTTTTGTATTGGGTATTGTGGGTGCACTATGGTATATGGGTGAAATTGATCATGGCTAATGTGAGACTTCCTGGTCTGGCTCAAAGGGGAATCAAGGGATGAATCAAGGATGGTATTGGTAATTACCATCATTTGTATTGTTCCATGTATGCTATCCTTGCTGCAAAGAGCCCTGCAGCAGGTAGTGAACATGGCCCCTTTTGGTGAAAAAAACAAAAAGGGGGAAATCCTGTGGGAAGCCTCAGCTTGTCCGAGGGATTAGAATGTGAGTTAGATAAATAACCATGAGTCAACATCTGTGTACCCTTGAAGAGGCCAGAAAGTCCTGAGAAAAGAACCACAAGTTCACAAACTAGGAAAGCTTATCAAAGTTAATTGTGGACAGGTGGTCTTTGAGTGGGCCAATCAGGAGTGGGCACTTATTCTTAGAAGGATTATGAAAGGGCTTGCAGCCACAGTAGTTTAGATCATTAGAAGCATTTGCAGTATGAGCATTTGGAGAAGTAGTGTTTGAGAGTGTGATGAGTTCATCTCAACAATGATATGTCAAGCCGTACAATGACAAAATCTTTTTACTATTAGGAAGAGAACAATGGGAAAAGGGGTCTTACAACTCCGCTGAAATTGATGGGGCTTGGGAACATGCAACATCTTGTGGCTGATACTCAGCACCAAGCCAGATGAGACTGAAGTTCTTCTCCATTTTGTGCCTAGGAAATCCACTTGAATCCCCAACAGCCAGTAAGTGTCCGCTACACACCTTTGTCACAGAGCAATTCCTAAGAAATTGTGTTGTAATTTCTTGTTTTCAGAGTGGGTGTTTTTGAAAGGAATAAATTACCTACATAGAGACTACTGACAGTATACAGTGAAGTGTGCCTGCTATTGAGCACTCAACAGTGTACTTTATGTTTCTGTGAACATTTACATCAGGATTATTTAGTATGCCCAAATGGAGTGGCGTAGCTGAGGAACGACTCACTGTTTAAACAAGGACATTAACAGAGTAGTTATCCTGATTCTGAACTTTCTGCATGGCTTCATCAGCTGCATCTCTACACAGGACTGCAGACTACATTCCCTGAGGTGAGCAAGAAGGAAACTCAGTGTGTTTCATATGAGCACCAATAGAACCCATGGTGAAGGAAGCATAGAAGAGATGAAGCAAACATATGAAACCTGTGAAGAAAAATGTCCTGACTCCAGTGTTGTTCAACAACTGACCAAACAGGACTCAGAAGAAAAGAAGGTAAGTTACACAAAGCTATTGTATCTAGAAAAAGACTGTGGTGAGTTTAAAAAGTTAAAATAAAAAAAAAAAAAAAAAAAAAAAAAAAAAACAGGAAACACGGAGGAGTCTTTTTGACTGTGCTGCAAGAAAGACTTTCACCTGTAAATACAAAGCCAGTTGATTGCCCCCTAGCTGCTGAATCTGGGAAAGCAGAAGAATACTTATGTTTCACACAGTTCCTCAGGTGTGAAGCAAGTAATTTCCACATTCCTAACTACCCCAGAAAAACATCTGAGGACTTCCCTATATTTCTACAAGAGGTAATAAATGACTGATACTCTTCATTGGACCATGACTCATTCTGGAGGAAAAAGGTACCCTTTAGGGTTTTTGAGTAGCCTGATTTTTATTACAACCTCAGTTTTGTGGAATTTTTCTCTCAAGGCCAGGATAAGACTTAAAGCTAGCTTCCCTTTCATCATTCCCCATGCTTCCACTAGGCATGGGGTCTTTTACACTAGGAAATGTGACAGGGGCATTATATAGTCAATGTGCTGACTTTACTCACTTTCCGAAACCCCGTTTTGTGCATAGCGGGGAGGATATTCCACAGTGGCCAGTTCCATGGGCTATAAGGCCACTTTTCGCTGCTGCAGCACCATAAAAGAGCCATGGTGTAGCTGAGAATTGTGCCTTACAACTGTCTGTGCCACTGGGATGCATCCCTTCGGAGGGATTAAAATGCCTAAAATGAGGGATGTAATGTAACAAGGAGAGCACATAGAAAAACAAGAAATATAAGAGAGAGAAAGGGGAGGAAGTGATTTTGAAGAGGACTAATAAAGTATATGTCACCCTGCTGATTGCTTTCTCTATTCTTCTTTCCTTTTTTTTTTTTTAGCTTAAAATACTTCCCACTCTCTAGCATCTGACTTGCCACTAAATGAATTGCACTGAAAATCTCTGTTAGTATCCTATTAAAAAGGTGAAGTTTTAAAGGCATTTTGTCCCTTTATAAATTTGAAGTGATGAAATATAAAAGTAAATATTTTTGTCAGTCTAGTCTGCCCTTTACAGTCCTGCTTTCCTCTAGAGAGACAAAATCTGCTGGTTCTGGATTGGATCCATTTGCAATTGCCAACAGATTCTCTCTGATGAATCTTCAAGCAGTTGAGTCAGGTTGGACAGGCAAAATGTCCATCTGTACCATCCCTAATGGATGTAACAAAGCTTGGAATGCATTCACAGTACCAGCACAGCAATCGAGGGAGCAGAGAACAAGTGGAAATGCTTGATCTTGATTTTATTTTATTTCATTATTTTATTATTTCATTTTAGTCTTATTCCATTTTAATTTAACTCTTAGTATAGTCTGAACATTTTCTGGGTTACTCTATACAGAAACAATGAAGTCCTTTCCAAAAGCCCAGCAGACAGGATGCTTAAGGGAAAACTTTTCAAAGCGAGGGCAAGTGCAGGATTTAATCGATCAGCTTCTGTTGATGTTTCTGAAAGTCATGCAGCTAAAACTCTGTATACTGCTTTGAAAAGATACCCCCAAAATGTCACAAATCTGGTAGGCAAGAAGCTGCAGGAGATAACAATGGTACAGCTCTGTCTGTCTGTCTAATTTTAGGAAGATTACCTTAATCGTATCTAATGACATGGTATTACTGGGCATAATATTTCTATCAAAATAATGCTGTAAGACTAACATTTCCTATTGCTCTGCTACATATTTTTAATTTTACTTTATATATTTTGTATTTCTTTTCTGTTTCCCTCCTGAGAGAATACAATGTTTCTTTTATATCAGGAGCATCAACTAAGTCAAAACAGAATTCTCCTTTAAAGTTTTTATAAAATACAAAGAAAGGCTTATTCAGGCAATGACATTATGGTCTGAAATAATTTGGGCTATGTTTGACCTTTGCTGTATGTTCCCACTCATCATGACCTATGAAAGTCATCTATGAGGCCTCTATTTCTTCTCCATGGGAGATGGAGGCAACACAGCTCCTGCAGAGACTGCATATGAAGTCAAAGAAGAATAGGAAGTGATTCGGTCTTGACTCAACCTAATCATGTATTAGTTCCAATCAAGGTTGATAAGTCAGGAGGAAAATTATAATGTATTTATACAGTGTACTGCTAGAATCAAATTCTGTGAAATCTTTAAATAATAATGTCTTAGGTCAGACAAGTCTCTAGACACAATCTTCTTATTGTAGGTCTTTGCTGCTAGATTCAGATTAGTCATCCTCCTGCTGGATAGAAAGGAGATTTTTAAACAATCTAAGACCTGTTTTAAAATGTACTATGGTAAAATCCATTAGGGATCACCTTACTAACAACTGACTCAAGAAAATTACAGTTATTTTAATGAAACTACTTTACCTATGATGTTCCCAGAACTGTTCTTCAAGATGGCATTAGGAGGAAGAAAAGGTTTAGTGCCAAATCTACTGGCTCTATGCTACCCAAATCTTCCCTTTCTCTTTGGACAAATGTAATCTTTGTCCCATTTTTAGCACTGTCTGTTATAACTGATTCATATGTTGGATCTGAACCACCACTTCTTATGCAAGCAATAATCCTGCTGAGTTCAAAGACTTCCAGCAATTCAACATGAGATGTTTAGGGGTGTCTTTTCAAAGTGGTGTATCGGTTTAGTCACATAGTTCCTGCTAACATCAAGGGAAGTTGGCTGGTTAAATCCCAATCCAAACTTCCTTTGAAAAAATTACCCCTAAAGCATCCTGTCTGCTGAGGTTTGAAAAGGGACTTCAATCAATATATTTGTTAAATGAAATGCAAAGAAGACCCATTATTTGTACCCTGGATACTGTTGCTTAATAAAGGATATAACACAGCGATGGTTAAAACATAAGGGTTCTTATTCTGTTTGAATTAGTCTTCAAATGTTTGTCTAAAATATTCAAACCTTTCACTTTACAAATCTGGACATAAAATTTCATTGGAAGAACCTTTGCCAGATGACTGCTTATAAAAGCCATTCTTCTAGTCAGAATGCTTGCATATTTATATGTTGGTGTACACAGGTGTCTCTGTGAACATATATATGCCCACACAAAGTTTTTATCAGTGCTAAGGATTTTGTACCTCAGAATCAAAATCCAGGGTTTTTGTGAGACTGTCCTTATTTAATTTTAGATATTTAGAGTGTTTTTGTCTCATTTTCAAATAAGGGTCTCAGATTTCTCAGTATTTAATGGAGATAAACACTCTTAAAAGTGCTCTCCCCTTTTTTTATATATATATTTTAAAGTATTACTATAAATCCCTGGTCTAATGTGGACGCAATTTTTCATAGACTGTATCTGTGTAATTTGAGTATAGAAGCATTTCTTATATAATCTACATGTAAGTGTAGCAAATATCAGCTGAGGTTCAGGTCATCCTAAAGTAGACATCTAGATTTGCTTATATGTGTTTTACCCTAAATTCTATTAACTCTATTGATCAGATTCCTACTGATTATAAAAGCAGACTTCTCTAGGCAACATGTAGACACACATTCAGTTTGAACTTCTAAAAATAGATAATATTTATTTTACTATGACAGTTATTCTTTTTAAGTACTTACTCTCCCTTAAGTATAATAAGAGCCCAGGGTAATTTAAATACTAAGGTTCCTTCTACAGTGTGAATATGTGCCTTAGTCTACTTGGAAATAAAAAAAAAAATTGAAGTATCATACAGCTCACTGACAAGACAAGGAAAGTTTGTCATGTCTCATCACGTAACATAAAGGTAGAGAGATTAAAAAGTTAACCTGGATTCTAAAGTGGAAAACAAAAAAAAAAAAACCCTCAAATAAATGGGATATTGCTAAGAGAAAGACAGATGACCAATGTAAGTGTGAATTTCCTGTCCTTCAAGTTTGTTTTCTAGTATCAGGACTTGTTCTTACTCCAGATTAGAGCAAAAGTTGGAAATAACAGCATTGATGGATTCTGTACAATACTGAACTCAGAAGTGACAAAGTAGAATCATACAATGGTTTGGGTTGGAAATGACCTGAAAGATCTAGATCCAACCTCCCCTGACATGTGTAGGGACACTTCCCACTAGACCAGGTTGCTCAAAGTGATGTTTAACCTGTCCTGGAATACTTGAGGACATCCACAGATTCTTTGGGCAATCTGTTCCAGTGTCTCACCACCCTCACAGTAAATAGTTCCTGATAGAATTTTAAAATCAAAATTAACCATTTCTGGCATCCCACACTATTTTGTTTTCATATGTGAAATCTCATCAGATATCTTGTCAGGTTTCCATAGCACTAATCCACGTTCCTAAGAGCTACTGTGCTAACTCATCACTCTATTTCAGACGTGTCCTTACTAAATGATGTCCTCTGACATGTCCCACAGTGTTCCAGTGATAAACAGAATGGTACAACCAGAGAGTAGATTGCATCATGGGACATTTAATCCAGCCTTGCTGTTGGGACCCTATTGGTAAACAACAGCTGAGTTACCTAAATTACAATACTCTAGTAG
Source organism: Todiramphus chloris collaris (assembly GCA_025345505.1). Taxonomy (NCBI): domain Eukaryota; kingdom Metazoa; phylum Chordata; class Aves; order Coraciiformes; family Alcedinidae; genus Todiramphus; species Todiramphus chloris. Next base: position 3,959,284 of record JANVCC010010235.1, read on the forward strand.
TCTTCATTAGAGCTATAGACAAGTGTTAACAGAAATATTTCAGACAGAAATATTTTGACTGTTGTCAGATTAGCCTGAAAAAGAGCAACATTAGCTTTTG
>JANVCC010010235.1:3959483-3985237 GCA_025345505.1 Todiramphus chloris collaris
TTTTTTTTTTTTTTTTTTTTTTTTTTTTTTTTTAAAACAAGAAGTGTCAAACTTGTAACAAGGTAACACTTTCAAAGAAGAATAACATATTGAAAGCATTTGGATATCTTAATGGAAAGTAGATTTCATATTCCAAACCCACTCCACAAAAATTGTTTACAAAAACTTGAGAGAGAGAAGGAGAGAGAAAGACCGACAGATGAAAATGACTGGGATTTCTACCCAAAAAACTAAATGTGGGAATAAAATGTCTTTGAGTTTGATAATTCTGTATGCATATTTTTGAAAGTACAATCTCTTATTAACTGAAATGCTGAGCTTACCCTGTATGGAAGAGAAAGAAGAAGAGGAAAAACGAAAAAAAAACAAATAGAAGAGACAAAAGAGATCGGGGCGGGGGAAGGAGGAAAAAAAAAAGAGAGAAAAGAGTACAGAGGAAGAAAGGAAAAGAGACAAGAAAAAAAGAGAAAAGAAACTGGAAAGAAAACTCAAAACAATAAAGAAAAAAGACCCATGGGATATTTTCCCTTGTTTCGCTGACAGGTCCCAAACTGTTTGATACCTAATTATTTTTGTTACTACAATTGCATCTCTCTAGTGGGCAGAGTGTTCGGCTATGCAGAAGGAAACTCAAATTTGTCCATGACAGTGATGACACAGAAGGACTCATCCAGACCTTCTAGCAATTGCTATTAATTACCCAATTGCTATTAATTACCCAAATCCTCATTCACCTAGGAGGTTGCTCACCACACCTGTGAAATTACATATATGTGTTCATGTGTGCATGAGGGCTTACCTTTGTCTGTACATTCAGCATACACAAGAGCCTTCCTGAAAAGGTGTAAGTACCTTGTATGCTAAAGTAATTCTGTCAGGCCTTGTTAATAAAAATTGTTAAGCTCCCTCATTCCCACAGGACAGCTTCTAAGCACTCCATCAGAACCTGAAGTGGGAGCTGGGTCTGGAGATGATCAGGAAGCAACATGACACTGCAGCAAAAACTGCAAGGTTTTGATAGGATTGTGTATTTATTTCGGCAGCAGAGCTGATTGTTCCTACGTTCTGCTTCTCTGCCGCGTCCACCCATCCTCCCCCCTCACCTAGATTCTCATCTCTCTTTTTTTTTTTCCTCTCCCATTCTCCCTCATGCCAGAGACCTGTGCGATATCATTTTCCGCATAATGAAATCTAGAGTGACATTAATGTAAGTGTAATTTTATAGTGGGGAATGGGCCTAGCTGATCGTTTCTACCTGCTGTGTTTTGATGATAGACATTGGGATGTCACCATCTGTGTAATGAAATTTCACCTCCGTAATGGTTCAGATTATCAAACATTCTTCCAAGCTGTCTCACAGAAATTTATTTATTTATTTACTCAATAAGGATGGCAAAGTTACTCATCTCTGGGAAGCAGAAGGAGGGTGGGAAGGGGGAAGGTATGGACAGGGTGGGAAGCAGGGCTGAACAACAGCCATGATCAGAAAAAGATAATAATTAAAATAAAATTATCATCATGCCAGGGAAGAAAATGAGATTGTGCCACCTTTGTGTTCAGTGTTGTGTCCACATTCTGTTATTCCCCCATCTCCCCTAACAAGAAAGAGTAAGGTGCCAAAGCCATATACCAAGCAGAATATTAGTATATTAAATCAGCAAGTGAGGATTCTGGAAATTTTATGGCTATAGAGCACTTTTGTTTTACTCATACTCTACTTCCTCTGGTATCGGTTAGAGCTGCATAGCATGATAGAGTCAAAGCTGCCTTAAAATAGACACTTTCCTCCTTCTAAACGTCTGATGTTGGGATCAGGAAACTAAGTGGCTCACATTAAGCAGAATCAGAGACATACAGACAATGTTTCAGGTATTGGCAAAAAACCATTCCTACATCTTACTGTTTGGAGCTAGTCCTGAAGATTACTTGATCATTCCTGATATTTGTGTCCTGTCACTTTTATCTCTTTCCTTTGGAGGCTGTAAACTGTAAGGCCTCCCTTTTCCTCCCTATCATCCATTAGAAGAAGTACTGGATTCAGATTTCACTGGACACCAGAAACCAGCAGTACTGTAATTCATCATGGCAACTCATTCTGGTTAGCAAAGAATAAGCTCTTCCCTACCCCACCCCCCAGCATTTCTAATGTCCTACCATCTCTGAAGAGATGAAAACCCTATGTTTGCAGAGACAACAAATACCAAGCCAACCTGTGAGAGTCACAGCTAGAACAGGCACTTTTTATCTTTTTTTTCACCTAAAGCGATAGTCTGTTCTGCAGCTTCCAGGTTCTCACAGTTCCAGCAAATCTGATGCTTCTAAACACATGCAGGACCTTTGAGGTGTATGCCAAACTCCAGAAATCACACAAAACATGTAGACTGTAGATGGTTAAAATGTGCTTTTGAGAAGCTCTAGAAATACTATACAAAGGAATTGCTGCATTTTGACACAGAACGTCTGAAATGCTTAAGGAACACTGGATCAGCTGTACAGACATGTCCTAGAATGTAACATGCTTACTCTATATGCATGTTATTTTCCCTGGAATACTATGTATGCTCCTCTTTATGAGTGGTCATGCCAAAAGACTTTAACCTAATGAACGTTATACTAATAACTCAAACCAAAATAGCCAGCATGAGTGCCTGTGGAAGTAAAGAAAAAAGGTTCCAGAACTTTGTATCTTGCTCCAGTGGACTATGAGAGCTGACCAGTTTTCACAGATGAGGTTGAACTCTGAGGATCTGGAGACTTACCAAAAAACCACAATTGCTTTATCTTCAGATTGGATGCAAAATTCCTTCTCCAGCTCTCCTTGTTCTGTGTCTTTTCACGGTATCCACCAGAAAATGCTCTGTGGTGATGTTCAGCATTCTGTGTTTATCTACTTCTTCAATTTTTGACGCCCCAGTGACCATATGCATTTGACCTTCAGAAACATGTGTCTGGAAAGTCAAGGCATTGACTGGCCTCATTTCCTTTGTTGCAATTTCTCTCCCTTCAGTTTACAACTCTGTTTTTTATGGAGAAGTGAGAACTCCTCATAGCTCCTACATTGCTGTAGGGGTTAAATAGACCTGTGTAATTTTGTTTTCTTAGGAAAAAGATTGACAAAAATTCAAATCACTTTGTTCATTTTAACTCTAAAACATTTATCCTGTCATGGAATAGTTAATATTTTATCCCAACCTTATGCAGAACTGAAGTAATGGAAAAAATGCTTGAAGGTGTTTTTTTCCTTCCAGCAAATCTTGGCTTTAGAAGAATAATTACTCAATTCAATAAAAAAGTTTACTAAATTGAATAATTCTTCCCCAGATATTTTTTTCCTTCTCATGATTATTTTTTAACTAGTCTAGATAATGATATTATTAGCTAATTAGTGATAAATGTCAGTAATTTTATTTTACTGAAACCATTTGAAGTCGTGTGTATATTTATGCAAAATGCAGATTGACTGAAACCTAAAGAAGTATGAAATTCACTGCTGCCCCAGAGCCCTGTGCTGAGATAATGCAGCATATAGATCCAGCTTCCACAGGCAGAGATTGGACCAGCACCCATAACTGGGATCCCAAAGGAGAAGTGAATTTTCCTGTGATTAGGACTATGTTATCTTAGTTGTTGGCATATGAAGAACAACTTTAGAAGAACTTTCCTCTCAGTTTCCTATGGTCAAGGATCACTTTGAACAAGGATTTTGAGCACTGACTCAAGCACTACCAGTCCTGGACGTTTCAAATGGAAAAAAGGAAGTGTGGCCATTAACTCCTCCTTTACCACTGAAGCTGGCAGATATTGCAGAGGGCATGATTAAAGTAATAGCAGATATCACATGCTAGTTCCTCTTGTGAAAGACTGTGCATGTGTCTCTGTGTGTGTCCTCTCAAAAACTCCACCCAACAGTAACCCAAACAAACAACAACCACAAATACCTACTCTCTCAGTCATATTTCTCCAAGAATTTTGGCTTATCTTCTTCAATTTACTGTCTGCCACCAAAATATTCTCATACTTTCCAAAACAAACCAAGCCCTCAGTGTCAGTTTGCTCTGTTTCAGGGCTTTGTTTTGCTTTTTGGAGAAGGAAACAATTATTGAATGTCTTGGTTCTTGATATGGACATTAGATAGAAGACATCATCTTTTGTAGTTTCCAAAGCTTTTGTCTTAAGAAGTGCCTGCCAATCTTCTTTCCCAGCAAAGCAAAAGATTGTTTTTTCCTTGAATAAGTAAGCATTTTAGCATTGTGTCTTATGTATTTATGAGATAAAAACACCTGTGGAAAAATACTGCCTTCTCCAGCACCATTGTACAGTACACAGGAACACTGCAGCAGGGATTTTTAAGTCAGAGGTCTCCATGGCTCAGTGGTGTATCATCTGCTCTGTGACAATGGCACCATCCATGCAGACACGCAATCAACATTTATCTCTTCTAGGGGGACCTCAGCAATTCCTTCTCTGCTACATGCTCAGATGCACTCTCTCATCAAGTACCATCAGGAAAAATCCATCATTCAGAATACTCAAGTAACTATTTATAACAGTTTTCTACTCTCTGTCTTCTCAGCTTCTTGTTTTTGTTATTCCTACTGCATTAGCAGGAAATCTGTGCATATGTCAGCTTGAAAGACTGAGAAGAGACCTATCATTGATGGCTCGAGAGAGCCACATGCAACTTGAGAGCAACTGTCTCCCACCTTCAGCCCAAAGGGAGAAAACAGGGAATATATTAACTGTCAGCAACCTTTAACTAAAGGGCTCTGCACTTCTAATCAGAGTAGCCTGTAACAAATTGAGGATTGTGTCCGTCTGTGTATAATGCCTATATTTTTTTGGTGCATAACTAGACTATAATAAAATAAAATATTTATAGGAAATAAATGAAGGGATATTTCCTGAGCAGCAATTTTTAAAGCTGTCACTAACTGTTGTAAATGCTCAGTGCTTCCTTCCCAAAATAAATTGAACCATATTAACTGTGTATATCATAGTTTGAGTCATCAACCTCTAAACCACAGATTTTCCAGAAGCTGAGAGAATAAACCAGGAGAACAACTACAACATATTTGCCTGGTTGCTATTTTCCTTTTTTAATTTTTTTTCCTTGAGTATTTGTCTTTGACCACTGTCACCAACAGAATATTAGGCTAGAGAGACCTTTGATCTGACCTTGCAAGGCAGATCTTATCATCCTGAATTATTATTACTGACACTGATTTACAGCTCTCTTGCTTTTGTCATTATAAACGTTGTCCCCAGGCACTATGCAAACATGCATCCACAGTTCTAGTGATATCATAACCTCTGTGGAAGTGCTGAGAAAACAGACAACATGAGGCAACATTTCATCCCTTTGGTTGTTTAACTGATGTTGATAAAACTTAGAGGCCTGGCTACTACCATGCAAAGGAGCTATATATTTATTTACTAGGTGAGTTTCATGTGCAAAAGTGAAGGTGTAACAGGACCAGGGGAGAGTGACTTTGCTTAGGTTTCTGTACAATGCTCAGATTCATCCTGTCTGGCTTTAGGTGCTTACCTGAGTTATACAATTTAGGAGACTACCCATTTGACCTTCCTCTATAAGCAGGTGAAGACAGGTCAGGAATTAGCACGTTTCTCAGGCACAGTGGGACACACTTCTTTCTTTCTGACAGATACTAGGGCAATTTAGGATGATTGCACTTCTAATTTAAGATGCCTTAGTTATTACTTAGTAGGATGAATGGGCGAGTCTTTAACAAAGCAGAGGCTGATGTGTGAATTTGCAGCATGGAAACAGCTAACATAGAGATACAATACTGGAACAAAGCTACAAAAACATAAGAATGAATCAGAGTTCTTACTCTTTGAAGGAACAAAGCTAACCTAGTCTCTAATACAAAACTAAAATGAGCAAGTTTTAGAAACAATTGAGATTATTTTAATTTATTTAGTGGGATGTTAATTTTCTTTTTATACCACAATTATAAGATTGTATTTTGTGGTGCTTTAAAAGTGTTTTTTTAAGGTATAACAATGATAATAATGAAATTAAATATAGAACACTTGTTGGGGTTTGCTTTCATGACAAATAGGCACTGACAAATCCATGCCACATTACCATCCTTGATTGCTCTGATGGAACTCATTTTCATCTCCTGTTCCTCTAATTACATGAAAATTGCATACTTTTTATGCATGACACATTTTCTGCAGCTTTAGAAAAAGGTTGTGAAGGGGAAAAAAAAACATTTATCAGTTTCTTTCCCCCACTCATAAAGGCTATATGTCATCTACCCAGTGATCAATCCAATTTTAAGTGCCAGTTTTCTATGCTATTATTATAACCAGAAAGGGAAGTTTATGAAAAAATATGGGTATAGGTGTGTTTTTTCCCCCTTATCTCTTAAAACTAGAGATTTAGAGTGTTCTTGTCACTGGTCTGTCATTCTCTTTCCAAATCTACCTTCCTTAATTTCAGATTTCAAAGCACAGATGAATGATTCAACACCAGACTAAGTAGGAAAGACTAACTTTGAACAATAGTACCTCTTAAGCTGTTCCCCCATTCCTCAGGTTTTGTTGAAGATTTATTTTAATAGTCAGATGAGAGAAGTGAAAATCACCATCACTACTGCAGAGGCATTAAAAAGTAAAGGGACAGTACTAATAAATTATAAGTACAAGGATAAATTAGATGCCACATACCTGGTTTTTAGTTATTTGTTTGCTTTCATGATAGAAAACGTAGAGGTGGAGGGGAAATAAAAGTTAATGTTGTTAGTCTCTATTTAACTGTAATGGGTTTGCACCAGGTGGGTTCATTTTCATGTTTCTAGGTAACAAATCATCCAGGTATTTTTCTTCTGACAGTAGCACTAATGGTGAAATGTGCTCAGTGTGTAAAGACCTCCATGCAGACAGACAACACAAGCTCCAGACACTTGTAATCCAGACTGGAGGTTTGTTGAAAAACGTCATAGAACTTCAACAGCAATCGACCACTGAGCTTTGAAGACAAATGTGTTTCAGGATGTTGCTCTTGTTTTGGGCTTTATTTCTAAATTACTCATTATTCATGTTAATTCTTATGTCAGAAATTTGTATCAGCATGTAAAATTTATACAGTTAAATTAAATAAAATGATCAAGACCCTTTCTGAAATGGAGGCTAACTGGGACTTCTGGACATCATTCAGTCATAGGTTAAAACTGAGAATCTTACTAGAATAAATGGCATAAATAGGTATCAGGTACCAGAATGTAAGTATTGAAACTCCTCTTTTTCTTCCCCCAAGATGATTTAGCTCTTCAGTTGACTGTAGGAAAAAAAAAAAAAAAAAAAAAAAAAAAAAAAATACGCGAACATCTATCCAGACAGAGTTAAGTAAAGCTGTGTGATCTGCCATGATGTCAATGCTGGCAGACAGTGAAAGCACATGGATTCATCCTGGCACTTCGATATGTCTAGTGGCTGACCTGCAACAGTACATAGAAAGGACTCTTTTGTACTGAGGAATGCCTCACTCAGGAAACCCACTGTCATTATTCATGCTTTGCATTTGAGAAAGTACAAGCCTTTTTAGCTTCAGAAATGAAACTCAGTTCTGTAGATCTTTATAAGAGTTAAAATGAAAAGGTGATCTTGATGAGAAGAGCACAGAGAAGTTAGAGTTTCCTACAGCATTCACAACACAATAGCTAGTCAGAAAATGAAGCTGGCAAGACACATTGAGAAGAATGAGTGCCTTGCCATGAGCTCATCCTGGTCTGATCTACATGAAGTTCTCTTTCAACATAAAACATTCACAAATAAATAAAGTACCAATCTGTCCCTCTTAAATATCCATTCACATCACTGCAAGACTTCTTTTTTTCTCAGATTCATTTATTACACCCACTGGTTACATCACCTATTAAACTAACCCCCAATCTATTCTTAAAAACCTGTATAACCTTGAATAAAGTTATTACAGATGATAAAGGCATCACAGACAAATAATCCAACTTCACTTCAGTCCCTGCAATGCTTTTATCTTTGTAATTTGTTCTGGTGTTGGGGATGAATAAAAAAGAAGCTTTACTAATCACCTGAGAAAAGTTATGCACATTGTGTGTGTGCAAAACCAGGGACTAAATTTTACATACTCTTCAGAAGAGGGACTGTCTATAGCAGGGATGAAATTTTCAGTGAACTTGATAGAATTATTGCACTCATTTTACCAGAGTCAAGATTTAATTCTGTGTTTTGTGGCTTGCATAATGTTTAGTTCACTGGGGCCCTTACACACTGCTAAAATATTGACAATTAATAATAATGAATTTGTTTATTTTCTTTTTCTGAAGCTATGAAATGGAGCATTTAAGTAATTAACCTCCACTCTGGTTATTTTTAGAAAAGTCAGTATTTTCTGTGTGTTTTTAGTATGACAGCAAGAGAATTAGCTATAAATTAATACATTTCAGAATGAAAGTAACAATGAAGTTTATTTAGCTTTGCCAAGAAAATAAATCATGTTTTTTACCTATATTTTTTTCCTTATTAAAGACCTAGATATTGATACACGGACTTTCTAGGTTTATAATGACATTTGTTCAGTAGTACAAAATTTCCTTTCAGTAATATTTCAGTGAAGAATTCCATACTGAAGTTGTTACTGGGTTTGCAGTCTTTTTCATACCAGGACAAATGGATGACTACTAGAGATTGAAAAAAAATGTCAAAGTTTCATGAGATAGATATAAATGTATCATGTTTGAAACTTCATTGCCCCAAAATGCCTGCTAGAAGAGCGTCTCATTATTAACCTCTGGAAACCATAAATTAATAAGTTTTTCAGTGACAGCAACAGAATGTGGTTTTGAGAATGAAGATTATGACATTGAAATGCTGTATTTTCAGAGAAATTAAAGCAATGTTGTTTCTGTTCCCAGCAGCAATGATTTCTTTGATCTTTGGTGAGTTCCATTGTGTTCATGTGACTTGGGATCCCCATCTATGAAGACTAGGTCAGAATTCTTGGTGAATAGACATGCAGGCAATTACCATTGCAATGAGTAACAAATCTATTTATTTCTGAAGCAGGATATAAAGCAATTCTGCTCTTAAACATTTTACCAAAAGTTAAATAATACATAATTTCAGGTAATAAATATGAAGGAAGGAGTATTTTATCACTTTGTAGCAAATGTCTCATCCCCCTGCCCAGAGAATGTTAATCCTGTATTGTGAATTACATTAAACCAGAAACATCCTTTGATGCTACATTGAGGGCGTCTTTTTTTGGGTTTTGTGGAAGGCAGGGTGAGTTGTTTCTTCCATGTAGAAGAGAATGTAAAGCCTGATGAGCTAAATTAGGTACATACCATTTGACTGAGCTGAAAGAAAATATACAATTGTGCAATTAAAGAGATTTAGCAAGAGATTCATAGGGGGTATAATTAGGAATGATGGGATGAAATCAAGGAAACAAACATGTGTTAAAATATTGCAGCATGCTCCTTACTGTGAGATCTATTAGATTATGGAAATATTTATTGCTGGAATAGATAAACTTCTGTGTCTACCAAGCAATGAATAATGAGGTCTATGCTGATCCTGAACATTGGGTATGAGTAATATCACCTGAGAGCTCTTTTCTGATTCTCCATTTCTATCGTTTCTTTTGCAAATTCTGAGGACCTGCAAAGGCCAGATATGTAGAATAGAAGAAAAAAAGAAGAGATTAACTGTAATTTTGTCTTTTATGAAACTTAGAGAACAGCAGAGTCATAGTCAATGGACAAGAAAACTGAAATAAACCACTGAAACATAACTTGGTATTGAATTATCCTTCAGAGCAGGCATTTAGTGAGTATCCAAATACTGGATGACTAAAAGTCATACAATTGGATCAGAAGAGCCACAATCTTCTGCACATCCTCTTAGCACAGAGGTCTAATTCTGCAACAATACTTTTTCATTCAATTTTCTGCAATAATTGATGAATTATTTATCAAAAAGTCAATATTTGACATTTATAAAAAAATTACTAGCAGTTCCAGTGAAAAATAAAATTATATACCTTCTGTTGAGGACATTAAATAGAAAGGTAACTCATATCACAGAAACTGTGATAGGTTTTGGGGTTTTTTTCCATCATCATCATCATCATCATCATCATCATCAATCATCATCATCATCATCATTCTAATATTTGAGATAAGAAAATAGTAAAATCATTAATCAATTGATTTATCTTTTTATTTTCCAGTATTATGGAATTAGAGGAGTTTTATAGAATGTTTTTAGAGATATAAAATGTAATTTCAAGCCTGGACTTTTAACTCAGGCATGCTGGAAAAACTTGTCTTTGAAGTATATCACAGTTTTGTTATCAGATCAGGTTACTTCTGAGAAAGGGTTAGCATATGTTATGAGCAATGAGGAGTGATGTATGGGATAGCATATCCTGAGGAGTCTTTTTGTAGGATAGCCCTGAGCGAGTAGAACTGTTTTGTATGGTTGTTTACATACACTTTGTATAGAGAATCGGTGAACAGCTCCTACAGAAAAATAATTTAAGATGCCTTGCAACAGCAGAAGACTGCCCATTTCATGATTTACAACAATCTTGACTTTCATTGAGGACAACAGTAGATAAAGACAAACGAAGCCTTGCAAGGTCACTCTTTTACAGAAATTGAAGACTAAGGGGAACCTTTCTAAATCTGGGAGCATAAGTCAAATGCTAACATTAAAAATTAACCATCTAACTTGAGAGACTGAAATTCTGTTTCTCCCTGACTGAGATGCTTGATCTTTTCTAACATACTGTTTTATTAACAATAAGAAAGGTGAAAGCCAGGCCTAAGTATAGGTAAGAGATTTATATTAAGATTCTCTGTGTTGAGAATGCAGTTTCTCATGGTCAGAAAACATTTTTATTGTTGTTATTATTATTATTAATATTATATTCTTCTTCTCTGTGTTTTTTTGAAACTCTGATGCAACACCAAAATAGGGTGCTCCTGTAACAGAAAGGTGTTACCTTGTTCTAGTAATCTGGATATTCCCAGCATCACAGTAGATAATGGCATTAACATGTAAATAATGATTATTTGGTTAAGAAAAAAAATTATTATGGTTAGTGCTGCCTTTATTAGAAACATCTTTTAGAAAAATGGAGATTCCATTACTTAGAAATGTAGCTTAGAAAATAAGTCAAAAAAGTTAAGTAGTACGATAGCCAACCCCTACGCATACATTAATCAAGACATCAGCAGACTTTTACTTATTGTCCGCAAGTTTCTACTGGTTTTGACTCACCTAAATAACCTGCTCTTACTCCAGTACATAAAGTGTCATCAAATTAAAATGACTCATTATTAATTTGTTTTTGTCTATTGTAAGAACCTACCATGTTTTTTTTTTTTTTGTTGTTGTTGTTTTTGTTTTTGGTTTTGGTTTTGGTTTTGGTTTTGGTTTTGTTTTTTTTCAGGACAACTTTAGTCTGAGGTGGTTATATATTAAAAAGCTAACAGTATGAAAAGAAAGTATTACTCAATTTACAGGTATATGAAGAATAAGAATTGATGTCTGAGCCCTAACTGAGCTCACAAGGCCTGAAGTGAAGTCACTTGTCCTGAAGGCCCATATGGCTGAAAGACTATTTAAGGTATTATTTATTTTTTGTTATATATTTTATGCTTACAGCATTGGCAGTAAATAAACACACTGAAGAAGAAAACACTACTTAACGAGGAGTAGATGAGATTGAATGTGACTGTTCCAGACCTGTACAAGAAGCACTGGCCCATTAAATGAATGTGTAGAGCTACTTCTTAATGTGTTAGCCAAGTAATCAATTTCTGAAAATACCAAATAATTTAAAAATAGCCCTGTCTGACCTGAATCAGTACTGGCATCAGACCAGGCATTTCTCAGGTACCTACTTCTTCCCTTAATCAATCAGTTCTGACATTTTTCCTTTTCCCTTTTATTCATCTCTCTCCCTCTCTCTCTCAGCCAACCAACCTCAGTAGATAAAATTCGTAAGCTTCTTCTGATATTCCATTATCTCTTTAGCCCATTAGCACATTGGACTGGTTGTAAAGGCAGAATCCATGCAGCAGAAACATCATGGCTCTGGAAACTAGGACCCTGGGGGTCTGCTCATGGTCTTGGAATAGCTTTCCCCTACAGCCTTGAGCCAGCCACTTCTTGCTGCCTGACTTTATTCAACTGTAAGCAAATTTAACAGAATTTGCATACTACACAAAGGTCTTGAGAAATGTCATTTGTAAACCTTAGGAAATTCACATTCGTTCATTCCTACTCTGATTTGTAATTTCCTTACAAGAGTCATGTAAATATCTGGGGTTGTGTTAGAAAATACTGCTTTAATATTTGCTATCTGCTTTGAGATCTTCATATTAAAGAGGTTTTGTTAGGGCCAAGTGTTGAATCTAGAGAAGACAGACTGAGATAGTGTTCTTCTGTAATAAAGGGGACATAACAAAATTAGAAATAAGAAATTATTATTAAAAAATCTAGAAAAGATATATATCTTTCTGGATTATGTTTGTCTACATGGTAGAATTCATAGTCACTGTAAGTTCCCAAGACAAGATTTTAAACAGCTACAAAATGCAAGTTGATACATATGTATATGCCATAAATATCCTTTGTTGTCCTAAGTAAGTAACAGCAGTAAAAATTCAGTAGACGTCTAAAGATTCATATATTCAAAGTTGGTCTCTAACATCACACTATAGGCAAGTGACCATGTGGAAAAATGTTCCATCAAATAAAAAACACTGGTTTTGAGGGATTTGTAGGTCTTAGAAAATACAAAAATTACTGTGTGATTAGCATGTTCTAATGTATGTTTACTTTGAAAAGGCATATAAGCCCCATTATGTTCAACCTGAAAAATTTACAGGACAGTGTGCTGGAAATGATACCCTTGTGCAAGTTTTTTAGAGGTCTATTTATCTCATGAGCACATCCTCATCATTCTGTCTGGGACAGACCACATGGAATCAGAGTATCTACTGATATTTTTATATACTACCATAATCTCTCAATATTTTCTCATCAGTGGTTCAAATATATAATCCTGGTTCAACAGGCTTCTGAGAAAACAATCAAGGCAAGTAAGTTTTTGGGGGGTTTTTTTGGCTTGTTTTTTTTTTTGCAGTTCACCTCTCTAGAAGAAAGAATAGTTTTATCTTCTGTTCAAAAGAGATAAAAATGCTAGTCAAAGGACTGTAAGATTTTCTATGAGAAAGATTTGAAGATTTTCATTTGGAGGAAGATTACAACTTGGAAACTGAAACCTAAGAGAACTTTTCTTCGAGGTTGTATCTATAAACCTGTGTTATTTCAAGTAGTTAAGCTCAGATTGTCCAGTCACAAAACTACATACTTCTTGCTTTCTTTTGTATCTGGACAACTGCCACAAACCTTTCTTATACCTGATGGGGAAACAAGCATATGAGTTAAGAAATCTACTCTTTCTGTACAGATACTGTAGCCTGAACTGTCTGAAATCACATGTAGAGAGAAAATGCTGAGCCCAAACTCAGGCACATCAGCCAAAGACTGTGGATGTGTAACTGAAGAGGATGAACATAGGCTACAAGATAGTTGACTGTGGAATTGTGACTGTAAAACTTATTCATGGCTTATTGTTGCCAGACGCTTCTCTCTTAGGCCATATTAGCTATCTTGGATACAAGTGAAATTTATTGAAGAAAAAACCACTTTTTTGTTGTTGTTTTTTTCTCTTTTTTCCCAGCAATTTCTTTCAGTTTCTCTCTATGGCTGTCCAACACTTCCATTTTGAAGAGGGCTGAGAGTTTGTGCTCTGCCATATCCATTATTTCTCACTTTGTTGGTTGCTAAGCAGTCCCTTGTTGCTAAGTGGGGTATGAGCACTTAATTTACTACATTCTTTTTTCTCGTACCAGATTTCAGAAATTGCAGATCCTGTTTAATCAATGTGTAAATGCATGCTTTTGATGTATTTTTCCTAAGAGCAATATTTTGATCATTCTTAATGATACTTAATGAAGTCACTGCATGATTTCTGATTGTACCTAATTGAAGCTTGTGACTTGCATTTCAATGCTATCATTTTACAGTTTTGTGTCTATCAGATGAAACTTTACAAGGACCGAAATAAATTAGGAAATATACTGAGTTGATGCATTTCTTGGAATAAAGTTGCTTGGAAAAATATGTATAATTTTTCAAATTAATTGTAGGGTAAAAGGTATCTCTCATATTACAAATCTGAGGTAGAAGAGGCACAAGAAACTGAGATGATGAGAAGGCTGGTTTATTATTGTGTACTGTTAGATTACATGAAATTAACTAAAACTGTTGAACTAGTTCCTGAAGAATAGACACCCATATAAATCTATCAGAACTGTTAATTACTTATAATTTCACTGAAAGTCTCATTTTTATTTTTAATACTGACAATAGACTGGCATTGTAAAGGCAATTTCATCATCGTGGCAACAGACAAACCCCCCCTCCTTGCCCACATCATCCCCCCAGTGCCAGAACAGATATGAGGCCTAGGTCGAGAAAGACCAGCCAAATGAGTATGCAATCAATGGCCAACCTAGACATGAGATTGATCTGCCATCAGAAAGGCCTACTGCACATATCACAAGCACACCCATGGGAAAAAAAAAAAAGAAGGGTTATTTTTGTAGGCGACTCCCTTCTGAGAGGAATAGAGGGTCCAATATGCTGGGCAGACCTTTCTCACAGGGAAGTCTGCTGCCTCCCTGGAGCCTGGGTTAAGGACATCACTAGGAAACTTCCTAGCTTGGTACAATCTTCATATTATTATTTGCTGTTGGTCTTCCATGTATGTGGTGAGCACACTGAAAATAGGAATATAAGAATGATCAAAAAAGACTTTAGAGCCTTGGGACAACTGGTGAGGGATTCTGGTGCACAAATTCTCTTTTACTCTCTCCTTCCAGTGGCAGGCAGCAACATTGGAGTGGTCAGGCAAATTGAGGATATTAATTCATGGCTCCATAGCTGGTGTCACCATAACAGTTTTGGCTTTTTTGATAATGGGATGACCTATACAACACCAGGTTTGCTGACACCTAATTGGAAACACCTTTCTCAAAGAAGGAAGAGAGTCTTTGCACAAGAGATCACAGGGCTGATTGACAAGGCTTTAAACTAGCTATGAAGGGGGAAGGGGATGTATCCAGACTAGATAGAGATGGCCATAGGTGCTGTTTCCCAAGCACTTACAGAGCAATGTGCTGACATTTTGGAGAACCAGAAGGTCTTCTGCCCCACCAAAGGTGAAAACTATACACTCAACTCCCTTTCTGAAATGTTTATTAACCAGTGCACACAGCAATGGGGAATAAGCAGGCAGAATGGAAGATCTATGTTCAGTCACAGGGCCATGATCTCGTTGCAATTACTAAGACATGATGGGATAGCTAACACGACTGAAATGTTGTCATGGACAGTTATGTAATTTTTATGAAAGATAGACCGGCAAGACGAGGTGGTGGACTTGCTCTATAGGTGTGTAAGCACCTAGAATGCATTGAGCTCTTCCCAGAGGGGCTGAAGAGCATGTTGAAAGCTTATGGGTGAGAATTAATCGGTATGCAAATGTAGGTGAAACTGTTGTGAGTGTCTACTAGAGACCACCAAACCAAGAAGAGGATGTTGACGAGACCTCCTATAGGTGACTGGAAATAGCCTCAAGATCACATGCCCTGATCATGAGTGACTTCACTCACACTGATATTTGTTGGAAAGGCTACACAGACAGGCATACTCAGTCCAGAAGGCTCTTGCAATGCATTAATGATAACTTCCTGATGCAGGTGTTGGAAGTGTCAATGAAGAATGGAGTGATGCTGGACCTTGTGTTGGGGATCTTATTAATATTTACAAATATCTGAAGGGTGGGTGTCAAGTAGAAGGGGCCAGACTCTTTTCAGTTGTGCCTTGTGATAGGTTGAGAGGTAATGGGAGCAAGGTGAAACACAAGAAGTTCCACCTCAACATGAGGAAAAACTTCTTTCCAGTGATGGTGACAGAGCACTGGAACAGGCTGCCCAAAGAAGTTGTGGAGTCTCCTTCTCTAGACACTTTCAAGACCTTCCTGGATCTGTTCCTGTATGGCCTGCCCTGGGTGTTCCTGTGTTGAGAGAGGGGTTGGACTTGACCATCTCCAGAGGTCCCTTCCAACCACTACCATTCTATGGTTCTATGCTTCTAGACACAAACACCAAGACAGAACCTGCCCTAAATCCCCTGTAAAGTAAAATACAGATTCTGGAAATATTTAATCTTAAAAAGCATTCAGATAATCTGGGTAAAACACCAGATCTACTTATGGGGATCTTTCTCATCTGGCCAGTTGTGTGCCCATTTTAACTCTAATAAGGAGGACAAAAGAATATTATTGATTTTATTTTGAAAACTAAAATCATACAAATCTACTCCACCCCCTCTAAACTTAGCAGTCTGATATTTACCAGAACAAGATCCTGGAAATATATCCCCACAGGAAAAGAGAAGAAAGGTCAATCAGCAGACCATGGTTAATGTTCCAGTGCTCTTTGACATGTTTTAGTTAAACAGCTAACTGTCACTCCTAAGAAAACTCAAATGGTACATGGTATTACCTTCAACTCTTCTAATTTGTTCTGATTTGTATGGGAGAGCCCCTATGAGATCACATACTTTGTTCACAGAATCACAGAATGTTAAGGATTAGAATGGACCTGGAAAGATCATCTAGTCCAACCTCCCTGCTACAGCAGGATCACCTAGATCAGGCCAGACAGGGATATATCCAGGCAGGTTTTGAATGTCTCCAGAGAAGGAGACTCCACAACCTCTCTGGGCAACCTCTTCCAGTGGTCTTTCACCCTCACCATGAAAAAGTTTTTCCTTATGTTTACCCAAAACCTCCTGTGTTCCAGCTTGTACCCATTACCCCTTGTCCTATCACTGGATGTCACTGAGAAGAGCCTGGCTCCATCCTCCTGACACTTGCCCTTTAAATATTTATAGACTTATTTACATATTTATAGACATTACATATATATATATACACATATATATACACATTGTTGTCTGTCAATGAGCCATAACTGTAAGCTTTAAGTGGGAAGAAACAGTTTGATGACTATATCTCTGTTTACGTAAGTAATCCAAAAGCCACTGAATCACAGAATCACAGTGTTAGGGGTTGAAAGGGACCTTGGAGATCTTCAAGTTCAACCCCCCTGCCAGGGCAGGATTATATAATCTAATCTACAACCTAATCTATCCTACAACCTAATCTAATCTAACACAGGTCACTCAGGAATGCATCCAGGTAAGTTTTGAAAATCTCCAAAGAAAGAGACTCCACAACTTCTCTGGGCAGCCTGTTCCAGTGCTCTGTGACCTTTACTGTAAAGAAGTTCACCACATGTTAAAGTGGAACCTCTTGCGCTCCAGTTTATATCCATTCCCTCTAGTCCTGTCACAAGGCATGAGTGAGAAGAGGCTGTCCCTTTCCTCTTGACACAGCCCTCATATATTTATAAATATTTATCAAATCCCCTCTCAGTCTTCTCTTTTCCAGACTAAAGAGCCCCAGGTGTCTCAGCCTTTCCTCATAAGGCCTGTGCTCCGGTCCCTTAATCATCCTTGTAGCCCTCTGTTGGACTCTCTCAAGCAGATCCCTGTCTCTCTTGAACTGGGGAGCCCAGAACTGGACACAATACTCCAGGTGAGGTCTCACCAGTGCAGAGTAGAGGGGAGGAGAACTGATAGAACTCTTTTTCCTTACCTCCATATCATCACTGCATCTACATCTATTTATTCATGTTCCTGGTTTTGTTTTGCTGTTCTTTTCTTCTCAACACAAATAAAGAGTTATTTAATTATAAAGATGGTTTACCTGACTTAAACAACAAATAAAAAGAGTAGATGTTTAATTTCAAAGAAAAAAAAAAAATAAATAAATTGTATGTGCTACTATGTCAGGATCATTTTTGCATGTTTTTGGCAATCTAGTTTAAGGCTATCTTAGATGACCTGAAGAATAAATAAAATGTCCAAGGTAAAGAAAAAAATTCAATAAAAGGCTTTTTAATAAAGGTGATGTCTGCTGTATGAGAGAAAGGGGTAAAAAGAAAGCAGTTAAAGATATGGATGCTCTTAAAGCCTCTAAGTGACTTCTGACTTGCAGTCCAAGTCAATGGACTTGCAAAGTTACTTATGATCTAGCCATGTGGCAAATCTCAGCATTGAATAACGCCTCATTTTAAGTGCTCTGTTGGCAGAATGAGCTGGGTTGTGAGATAGTTGTTGCAAGGAATGGAGAGAGTTGACTTAAGAATATGGTATTCAGAAGTCATCAGAAGTCGAGAGGAGCTATTACCTGCTAACTTCATAATCAGAATGTGCTTCTGAGTCAGCTTAATGGAACAGAAACTGCAGCTTGTTGCAAGAAATTTCTAGAACTTTCTCCTTGTTCAATTTCTGGAGAATTCTATTTTTTCATTAGAACGTAGAGTAGCTTCAATGGAAGAGATAGGAGGTATCTACCGCAGGCTATGTGCTAACAACACAAAAAGTGGAATGGGTGTCCTTGTCCATCCAGACCCATCTCTGCTGCTATTGTCACAATGGCATATAACCATTATTGTAAACACAGTTACTTTTTTTTTCCACTGATGTTATAGAAGTGTTTTTCCAGAAAGGTTTCTAGATCCCAGTGCATGAAGGTCTATTAATGGATTAAATATAATATATTCATGGTCAATAATATATTCACAGTCATTTCTATTGATTTATTCTATGTTAAAATTACCTTTAGCTCAAGTAGCTACTTTTCCTCTCTCCCTCTCTATTCCATATCAGCTTTCATTTTGCTTGGTTCAACAAAAGAAATTCCTTCAGTTTTTTCTCAAGAGATCAATGCTCCTTTTTTTTTCTGACTTGTTCATGATACTCATGATATAGGATCAAATGACTTTTGAATTAATCATATACACTCTGACTGGTAAAATTTGGACATGATGGAAGTACAGTTTAAGCAGTGAGGAGGACATAAGCAAGTTCTTACTTCTGTTTGTGCAGGGCTACTTTGAATTCATGGTGCTCTTGAGAATATGACCAGTTGTTGTCATTGCCCCTGTCCTGACCAAAGAACATTGCACAACTCTAATGCCTGTGATTCTAAAACATTAATGTCTTCATCCACTCTAACCCATATTACAGTCAAAATGAGGAAAATAAAAAAAAAATAAAGATTTTGTTCCTGCTAGTACTATCATTCAAAACATTTTCAAATCACTTCCTAATCAGCTCCCTCTTTGTTTCAGATTGTCAAACTCCTAAGCAAGCAATTACTCTTCCCTACAATACTAATGTTGCTTTCCAGATATACAGCATCAGCAAAAGCCTTGGATGATGTGAATCATTCGTTCTAAGACACGCATGGACAGAATGTGAATAGACTGAAGTGTTTTTATGCTGTCCATCAGAAAATCAAATTACGTAAAAAAAAAAAAAAAAAAGAAAAGAATGAGAAATAGAAGGAAATACAGAATCTATGGTACAGACCAATGTACTTACTGCTCTGTGGAACTAAAGTCTGGCAGGCTTTCTGACAGGAAAAGAGAAATTTAGAGAGAAGAAAGACTCTTTCCTGCCTGATCTTGAAATTTTCCCATCTTGGGTTTGGGTTTTTTTTCCTTTTTTTTTTCCTTTGTTTTGTTTTGTTTTCTTTTGCCAGCAGTAATCACATTTAAAAAACGGAACACTGAATTATGGAAGAACAGTGAAAGTCTAAAACTTCTGAATCTTGGTGGCATTTTTGCAGAGTGTGTTTGAGTGGCACTCAAGGATACTCAAAAGGAAGAGAGGGGAGGGGAAAGGATGAGGGGAAGGAAGAGAGCAACTTGTCCATTTTGTCATGTGAAATAATTTTCTTTCTTTTAACAACTGAAAGATCTACAAGAAGAAAATTCATTCTTTATGTGAAGAAGAGAAAGGATGTTGAAGTCCTTCACATTATCCCCTACCTTAGACTCAGATATGTGGTACTAGGCACTAGGCAAATGTTTCAATCTTCCTGTTCATTAACTTATGGAGCTCTTTTTGAGACAGGAGTACAGACTGTGCCAAATATATGCTGGGCTCGTAATGAAGACAAATGCCCACTTGGAGCTGAGTTCAGACTGTGGAATTCATTTTACTGTGGAACTTTTATCGCTGTGTAATTAGAGTGACATTTGGTCAGTCTCGTTAGATCTGGATTCAAACCAGGGACTTAGAAGTGGAGGTCCAATAAATTCTTTCCTTTAAAGCTGATAGTTATTGTTTTAATTGTTGTGCTACTTCCATTGTCACTGGGCCTTGCATTATTGTTAATGTTGCATGCTGCTGGATCTATCATTCCCAACATCTTGTCAGTATTTTCTGTATTCTTCCAGATCATCTGTATTGTCTGAAACTCATAAGGACTTGTGCATTTTCTAAATGCAGACAGTGCTGGGGTACAAAATTCCCAAAAGAAATCCCCAGGGATGTTAAGAAATTATTACGGTAATTGCATAGGTTACACAGTTCTCTTACGTCTGTAGTATGGCTGTAGTATGGCAAGGAACTGGATAGTTCACACACTTCTGATTTAAAGTAAACCTGCTTAATACTGATAACTCTTAGTCCGATACCTCTGAATCTTGAATTAAATTATCCTACTTTTTTGGTCTCAGGCCATTATGATATATGGCATGGAAAAGATAAAAGAAGATACTTCAAATAAGGATTTACCTAATCAGATATAAGTTGTAAACAATTTTATCTGAACTACTGACTTACAAAACATCCCTGTATAATCAACAGAAAAAAAATAGCCACAGCTCAGGCAAAATTTCTCTATTCCAAAGCAGGCCTCTAAAATAGATGATCTATGAGAATTCAGACTAGTTATTCCAAAGGGTTTTACATCAAGGAGATGAGCTGCAGATTTCTAAGCTGTAGACATAAAGTAAAGAAAGATGAATCCCTCTCTGTGTGCCATTCATAGGTGATTTTCCAATAAACCTTTCACTTTTCCATGTGAGGACTTCATTCAGCCACTTCAGCCACAGTGGTATCAGACAGTAGCTGCAATTATGAGTCTCTGCAGCATGTTGTGAGGTCTCAGGGATGAAAATAGTACATAGAGGAGATATGGGGTAGAGGTGTATATTTTCTTTACCTTAAATCATGAGCTAGGAATGATGCATGAACTATCATCTGTTAGGAAAAGAATTTCAGAGGCTTTGCAGCAGACTGTAGTTTCAGATAATTCTTAGAGCAGTAAGGAGAAGGGGTAGCAGAACTGCCACATTGGACTTCTGAAGGGCAGAATTTGACTTGTTTAGGAGACTGCTTGACTTTGGAGGCAGTCCTGAAGGTCATAGGAGTCCAGGAAGGCTGGACACTCTTCAACAGGGAAGTCCTAAAGGTGCAGGAGCAGCCATCCCCATGACAAGCCAGTGGGCAAAGAAGACAGCTTGGCTGAACAGGGAGCTTTGGCTGCAATTCAGGGAAAAAAAGGAGAATTTGTGGCTTTTGGAAGAACAGGCAGGCCATGCATGATGACTACAAAGATGTAGTGAGACTATGCAGGGAGAAAATTAGAAAGTCTAAACCCCAGATACAAATCACTATGGCTTTGGTGATAAGAGACAAGAAATCTTTCTATAAAGGTATTTGGAGTAAAAGAAGGGCCAGGGAGAGCCTCCATCCATCCATGCAGGAGGAAACATGGTAACTAGGGGTAAGGAAAAGGCTGAGGTGCTTAATGCTGCCTTTGCCTCAGTCTTTAGTAATAGGACAGGTTGTAATCTCGTTATCCAGTCTCCTGAACTAGAAGACAGAGACCAGGAGCAGAATGATCCCCCCATAATCCAGGAAGAGCTGGTCCATGATCTACTACATCACTGAGATGTACACAAGTGTATGGGACTAGATGGAATTCACCCAAGAGTTCTGACAGAGCTGGCAGACTTGCTCACCAAGCCAATTTCCATAATTTTGCAGCAGTGGTGGCTGAAAAAGGAGGTCTCAGCAGTCTGGAAATTAGGCAGTGTGATACCCATTATAAGAAGGGCTGGAAGGAGGATTTGTGAAACTACAAGCCTGTCACTTCGACTTCAGTGCCGAGGAAGCTGATGGAGCAGATCATCCTGAGTACCATCATGCAGGACATGCAGGACAACCAGATGATCAGGCTCATTCTGCATGGGTTTATGAAAGGCAGGTCCTGCTTGACTAATATGATCTCCTTCTACTACATGGTTACGCACATAGCAGATGAGGGAAAGTCTGTGGATGTTGTCTATATGGACTTTAGTAAAACCTTCAACACTGTCTCCCACAGCATTCTCCTGGAGACACTGGCTGCTCATGACTTGGATGGGCATACACTTCACTGAATTAAAAACTGCCTGGATGGCCAGGCCCAAAGAATGTTAGTAAATAAGGATAAATCTAGTTGGTGGCCAGTTATGAGTGGTGTCCCTCAGGGCTCAGTACCGGTGGCAGTTCTGTTTAATTTCTTTACCAATGACCTGGATGTGGGGATTAAGGGCACCCTCAGTAAATTTGCAGACAACTTCAAACCAGGTGGAAGTGTTGACCTGCTCCTGGGTAGAGAGGCTCTGCAAAGGGATCTGGACAGACTGGATCAATGGGCCAAGGACAATGGTATGAATTTCAATAAGGCCAAATGCCGGGTTCTGCACTTCAGCCACAACACTCCCTGTCAGGGCTACAGGCTTGAGGAGGAGTGGCTGGACAGCTGCTCAGTAAAGAGGGGCCTGGGGGTGTTGGTTAATAGATGTCTGAATATGAGCCAGCAGTGTGCCCAGCGGACAAGAAGGCAAACAACATCCTGGCCTGTATCAGGAATAGTGTGGACAGTAGGACCATGGGAGTTATCATATCACTGCACTTGTCACTGGTGAGGCCACATCTCAAGTACTGTGTTCGGTTCTGGGCCCCTCACTACAAGAAGGAAACGGAGGCACTAGAGCTTGTCCAAAGATGTTGAAGGGCCTGGAGAACATGTCTTATGAGGAGCAGCTGATAGAGTTGAAGTTGTTTAGCTTGAAGAAAAGGATGCTGAGAGGAGACCTTATCACTCTCTGCGACTACCTGAAAGGAAGTTATAGAGAAGTGGGGGTTGGTCTGGTCTCCCAAGTAACAAGTGATAGGACAAGAGGAAATGGTCTCAAGTTGTGCCAAGGAAGGTTTAGATTGGATATGAGGAAGAATTTCTTTACCGGACAGGTTACCCAGCACTTGAACATCTTGCCCAGGGAAGTGGTTGAGTCTTCATCCCTGGAGGTATTTAAGAGTTGCATAGTCGTAGTGCTGAGGGGTATGGTTTAGTCAAGGTCTTCTCAGTGTTAGGTTGATGACTGGACTAGATGATCTTAAAGGTCTTGTACAATCTAGGAAATTCTTTGATTCTGTAATTCTGTGACTCTAGCAAAAACAAAAATAATAGACTATAGATGAGCTACTATAGTGTCTTATAGAGAAAAAAAGCCACATCTTGAAGTTTATTAGATGTATGTAATACATGGGAAGAATCAAGAATCATTGAAAAAATCAGAGGGAGACAGAGGTGGATGAACAAACTAGGTAGGATCAGTTAATGCATAGCCTATCTGTATCTATAGTTGTCTTACGGCAAATATAAAAAATTACTTTGGTTATTGAACCAAGTAGTCTAATATCTGATTCAAATAAAGATTCTTACACCGTGGTGGAGGGGATCAATTTTTAATCACAGATTTGATCTAAGACCTCAGGCTAAGGTAAATAAGCAAAGAAAAATTCTGTTACTATATGACATTCTGCAGTAAATTTTAGGTTAAAATACCTACATTAAAAAAATATAATCCACGCAAAAAAAAACAAACCCAAACCAATAATATTTGGAAAAGCAGAGCATACTGCTTAGTAAGCATTCAGGTAAAGTCCATTTTCTTTGTAGCCTTAAAAGCCGTATTAACTGTAAAGTTCTTTGTTCTGTCTATGCTTGTTCAAGCTTCTGTAAGTATGTAGCTCACAATGAATGTGACATTTGCTAAAAGCTAAATACGAGCGTACTCAAAGTAATCTTAATACTCTTACTATGTTCTATCATTATCGTTAGTAAAGAGACACTTCATATTGCTCATAGGGCCTGATCCGAGGACAATGGATAGAAGTTTGGAGAGGAAAAAAATCCTCTTAATCAAACTCCCAGGTTTTACAAAGCATATCTGATATATTTCCCTAACTAATCAAAAGAGTTTTTTGGTGCGTTGTTTATCTGATTTACCTCAAACATTTCCCTGAAGATGGTATAAATTATTATCTAAATTTACTTGTTTCCTTTCAGTGAGTATAAGGAAAATCTAGGCAGCACTTAGTGAGATAGATAATGCATATAACTACTGGTCAGATAAGTTTCACTCCTTAACAAAAAACAGATTTGGTGAAGCACCTAAATGTGTTAAAATTCCACCACTGAAATAGTTATAAATAGGAATATGGATGTGATTTAAAGACATGTATGTCATTCATATCAAAGTGGAGTTGCTTTAGAAAATTTTCAGTATAACGGAAAGAGTAGTAGGTGTAAACATACATTTTTATAGCTCTCTTATTTCTTGTCTTTTTAAAAAATCAATTTATTTTTAATAAAATAATAAAGAAAATGGTTTCCATTACAAGAGCAGAGAGAGTTCAATAACTTAACCTTTCACTTCTTCCCACACAATCTTAAACTCATAAAAATATCTCGGCAATGCAGATAAAAACCTTGCACACTACTCAGAATATAAATAATCACATCTAGCATAAATAAACAGCCATGCACATTGTTTAACAGTTAATACCCAATTCATGAATAAGAACACACAAAAGAGATAGAAATATTTAATTTTGTATTATAGAACATCATTAGGAACTATTTGATAAAATACAAATGTGGTAAAGACTCCTTAAAATGCATAACTTTCACATACAATCAATTCTCTCATCGACTCATTCTTGCACAAGGACTTTGATAATGATGGGGACTTGATGACATGTAATATTAAAAAATGTGGTTTGTCTATTGTATCACTGAATAAATGTAACTGAATGATTAAATTTGTTTTGTCTTTTACTGTTTTCATGTGGAAGATAACATTGCAGATGTATATTTTGGGCTCTGGAAATTTGTTGTTTAAAGCTATTTGTTCTGTATACAGCTCATTCTGAACTGTCAGAACTTCCTTAAGAAAAGTTGATGGTTCTACCTTTCCAAACAGGGTAGTTCAATCCCTTTATTTCATCCTCTGTTTACAGTAAGAAAGACATTTTCTGCTCATGAGAACTATCTTCTATTTCTGTTCCCAGTTAAAGGCTTGAGGATTTCTAAACCACTTCTTTAATGCATTTTAATTTAGATCCTGGCAGGATATAAACACCTAGGAAACAAACACTAATCCAGAAAGTCAACTTTCTAGTAATGCATAACCCTGGCACTAGTTTATTCCAGAAACTTCTCTGTCTTGGACTACAATAAACTGAAGAATTGCTTATGACTTAATGTGTGTGTTGGCTCATGCTATTCCTCAAAACATTTGCCTCAAGCGTTGTCTTACGCAGTGATTTTACTGATGAACTTTCTGGGGAAAAAACCAAAAAAACCAAAAACAAACCAGATAAAAAAAAATACCCAAGGACAG
>JANVCC010010235.1:3988971-4015238 GCA_025345505.1 Todiramphus chloris collaris
AAAAAAAAAAAAAAAAAAAAAAAAAAAAAAAAAAAAAAAAAGGAAAAAACCACAACTCTTCCGTGAAGACATTGCAGATGTGCTTGGCATGGATCTAGTAAAGGCAAGGTGGATAAGGGAGCAAATAGATTGAATATGTCAAACTCAGGAAGAAAATTCTGGACTGTTACCCAGACTAACAAAACCTCTAGGGCAGATTTTCTGGTCTTTCTGAACAGATTTCTCTGCTCTAAAGTCTGAACTAGCATCAAAAAGCCCAATATTTTTTCAGCCATTGATTCCCTTTCTCTCTAGGAAAGGTTACCCAAGTGTCAGACTATCTTGCATGATATTCAATGATTTTCTATCTTTCTCTTCTCTGAAGATTGAGCTTAATCCCAGCTAATCTGCACAATGAGGGACTATAATTAGAGACACAACATAACAGAGGTGTAAGAACATCATTAAATACAGGAAAAAGATCAATTCTTTCCAGAAAGAAATTATTAAGAAATTCTTAAGTGAGTAACCTCTATTTATATCATAATTATTGTCATTTACTGTCCACACACGCACATATGTGTACATTTGTGCATGTATATACATGAATATGTTCACACACACACAGAGTAGCATTTGGTTGTCAGCAGCAGGCCCTGAGCTCCACATAGAAGCTGGCTCAACACTTGCTATTCAAGCTGGACTACAGCAGTAACAAGATAATTATACTGCAATTACACAACACTTACCTTGTATTTCTTATATAGCATGCAGCCCACAGTTACAATGTACAATTACTCAAAAATATATGTACCAAACAATGTGCTTAAAATAAAGCCAGACCCTTTATCCTGCCCTTTGCTTTTTTTTTTTTTTTTTTTTAATTTAGTAATTTAGCATCTCATTCCCTTTATCAGCTCTTTGTTCTGCTGACTTATGAGAGAAACAGAAATTGGTGCAACAAATTTGCACTTTTAACAGGTTTATTATTACATTATTCCTTTATGGGGTCTTTTACGTAATTGCACAAAATGATGTTATAAATCCCCACCGGAAATACTTATTCCTCTGTAGCTTGATGTCCGATGTCTAGAGGACATGAGCAGCGTGTCTCCCCCATCTGCTATTAGTACGCCTACACGTTCCTTTTGGTGTATTAGAGGGCAAAGCAAACAAGGGACAAGGACTAAACGATCCAAATGGATAGAGGAAAAGAGAGAGAGAGGGAAAGAGAGGATTTGAAAATAAGCCAACAAGCACTTACAGCAAAACTAACTACCAGCAAAACATTTCCTTCACAACAAAGGTTGAATCAAAACCCTATTCCCCCAGCATATGAATTAGAAGAACAATTGTGTGATTATGATTAAAAAAAAAGAGCATTACATTTTATGTTCAGCTATAATTGGTATTTATGACAATTTATGTAAACAGTAATGAAGCCTATGTGATTTTTGCGGGGAAATTGCATTATGACACCAATGATCGTTACTGTTAATTTTCCTGAAGATGATGGCAATCAGCAGGCATAGTTTCATTGTAAATAGGTTAATTTAAAATTCAAACGCTGCTGGTATTTCAAAATGAGTTCACATTTGATTTCCAAAAGCTTTGGCCCTGACTGTCAGGATGTCAGAGGAAAAAAAAAAAAAAAACATTTCACAGCAGAAAGCAAGAAAGAGCAAATGAGAAAGACAGACTGAATGAGCTTTCTTCCCAGTATGCATTTCCTCCTGCTAATTCAGCTGTGTTTCTAGGTGTGCTGTGATCTACTGTGTTTCTACCAATCATTTACTCAAGTTCAGAGTGAGAAGGAGGATCACGACATCTACAAATCATGTACTAATCTAGAAGTTTATCCAATTTAATTTTGATGGTTTTTCAAAAGGGTCAGTATAAAGAAAACCTCATCAGTGGAAGGCACATGCATCATGTTTTTTTTTTCACACAATACACCAAAACTAGCTATTGACATGTCTTCCCTCTCTGCAATGTCTTTCAACACCTAAAAATCACCACCTGTAAATACTTTTATTATTCCCACCACTTCCAAATACAAGGGGTTTATACATGTAAGTATAATCAAACTCACAGCTCTACTATGTGGGGAAATGCAGTATCATTTCCCATTTCACAGAAGGGAAACTGAAGTGCTAAAACCTGAATTTTTAGTTGCTAGAATAACAAAGGAAAGGAAACTTCATACTTTATGAATCCAAATCTGTGAGAAAACCAAAATATGTTTACACTTAGAACTCCTGAGATTAATAACTCCACAACCCTCTCTCCACCCGAATTATCACCAGATCCTTCCACATGAACTTTTTTTATAAACTATTGTTTATAAAGGTTGTGGAGTCTCCTTCTCTAGACACTTTCAAGACCCACCTGGATCTGTTCCTGTGTGGCCTGAACTGGGTGTTCCTGCATTGGCAGAGGGGTTGGAGTTGATGGTGTCCAGAGGTCCCTTCTAACCCATTCTATGATTCTATTCAAATAGTTTTGCTGTGTTTTCAGGTCTTTCTACCAAAGCTGTTTGAAAGCATTTTCTTATCCTTAGATTGACTTGAATAAGAATATCTAAATGATACAAATCTCGGAGGCCAGCTCAAAGACTGCAACCTTCTACACGTCTTCAGCACAAGGTCACTTACAAGGACAACATTAACAACTTGTTCACAATCTGATGATGCATTTAGAATCGAGTTTACAATGTACATAGGCAGCTTTTTTTTTTTTTTTTCTAATTCTGTCTTCATTTCCAGATAAGATGTTTGATACAAATCTTTACTCTTACCTTTCAAAATTCATTTATTTAGGAGAATTAAAATAATGAAATGCCAAATGAATTAAGAATGATATTTCTTATAATATCAAGTGAAGACAATCTAAATAGTCCATATGCACAAGTACCCAGAGATGAATGATCTGTTCATTTTTTATTGTAAATAGGATGCATTTGTTTGTTATTATTTTCTGTGTCTTGAGAATTTTCTAATACAGAAATTCAGACATATACCCAAGATGACCCAAAGGAATATCATATGACTGTATTTTGAGAATTACAATGGCTTACTCTGTCTGTTTTCATGTATGTGAATTTTATTCAAAGTTCTTGGTCTTCAAGGGAAGGCACATTTTTTGCAAACTTAATGGATATCCCAGGCACATTTTTACAGAGGTAGTCCTTAATAAAACACAGGTGAGAAGTCAGTATAGTTTTAGTGGAAAAGATAACATCTGTAACAAAACAGAAGGATAGTAAGAAACTACATATTCAGCTGAAAAATAAAACAGAGGCCTGATTCCCTTGTTCTCTTCAGAGATCCTATAGCATTTGCTAAAAGTGATCATATAAATTTTTTTGTAAACGAAACTGTAGGACATGTGATCAATGTTGATGATCACTGTTTTTTATGCATACATCTTGTAGAAATCTCTGAATATGAATTGTAGTTACATTCTGTATTCTGAAAGTTGCAGTAGAAGTGTCTAAAACTCTGGGATACAATATTATGAAGCCATTTCAGACAGCATTTTCATTATGAATTTTAAAATGGAGAAATATCAGAAAGTGTGATGACATGATAACAATAACTGTCCTTATTATGGTAGCATTTAGGTCCCTAAACCAGGAATAGAATCCTATGATATAATGCCATGGAAACAAATAAAGACTTTTTCCCAGAAGACCTTATCATTTGTACAAATAAACAAAACAAAATATAAGAAAGGAAACAATGCGTAGGAAAAGTAATGGAAACAAATCAACTTATTAAAAGCTTTCTGATTCCATTAGATACTGACATTACTTCCATTATTTTTTTGTCAGATATAGTACCTATGACAAAACACCATCAACAAAACACAGTTCAGGAAGGGAAGTCTTATTTAGCATAGAATTAGTCCATCAAATCTAGAAAAAATTGAGGCAATAAAATAGGATATTCATGTTCCTCAAAATCCTATCCTAATGACTTGCTTACCTAAATTTTGAATATGTTACCTCATCTAACTGCACACATCCAGACATGTTGCATTCAATATCTAAATATCTACACTAGGAATAGAGAAGTTCCTGCTATGGTCAATAGAAACAGATAGTTCCAGAGCCTGGTCCATCTCAACTTCTTAGTTATTAAGACATTGTCTCAGAACTGGAAAAACTCCCTCCTGGACATCTCTACTCCTCTCCATTAATTGGTGAGTAAATCTACAAAACTACTTGAAATTAAATGCCTGCCTTCCATGCAGCATTAAATACAGTCTTGGTGCTCTAGCAATGGTAGGCCTGTAATATTTTATTGACATTGTTGACAACAGGCTTCATGGTTTGTCTTCAGTTTTGGAGGCCTGAAATTTGGGATTAGCAAAGCCTGCACTCTCTGATCTTTTCTTGACATTCTTGCAGCTTTATTATACGTGTTTTAGCTGTAAATGCATGTTTTTTACTAATGGACAAAGTGTCTATGTCTGATTGCTTTTGTTTATCTTTGTATTATATAACCACAGTTGTATTACTGATAGCAGTAATAAGCAGTTATGCTATATAGAATTAGATATGTATGATTAACACAGTGGCATAGTGCAGAGAAATACAGACTTGACATCAACAACAGAGGATGGGACAAATGGGAACATGGGACATGCTGTAAAAAAGTACAGGCATGGATTGATAAAATATAGATCAGACCACCACCACTGCTATTAATAACTCATCTGTGGTCAGTTAATGACAAACAGACCTGGAGCAGGGCAACACCAGTTTTAAGGGGAACAAAGAAATAATATTTAACATTCATGAAAGGCAACATACGTACTGCATTTGAGTCTATAACATGGAGGTACAGACTGATGAAGAAAGAGTAATGTATAAAAACGTGCTTGGAAATATGTAAAAATGACTCCATGTGGATCCTAGAGTGAGGAAGAAGAATCTATGAACATCAGCATGATATTCTTCCCAGCTAAGGACTCTGGAAACTGAATACTGCCCATAACCCCTGCTGTCATCTCCACTACCACCACCAGAATGAAAACAGTGACTCTAAGAAAGAGAGTAAGTATAATACCAGGAAAAGCACTGGAAAGTCAAAAGTGTGCATAACAATACTAATTGCCTTTTTTTTTTTTTTCTTTTTCTTATTTCCCCTTCCTTCCCTTTGTCTTCTTTTCAATTAGATCTGGACTAATAATTATTAGACTTCAAAGTTTTCAGTTCTAGATCCAATAGCAGTTTCTTTGCTTTTTCAATGAAAGACCACATGTTGTCCAGGATTTTTTCTACTTTATGTGGCAAGGAGCCTTGCCTCTGCTAAACAGCTGAATTTATTTGATGTCAATCCCCATGAAGATTCTTAAATCAAAGATTGTCCTTCCTAAAACTTAGTGATGCTACTCAGGTTATTAATAAAATTGCGTAATTGGACTTCATGTACTATGGAACCATGACCACAATTTTATTTAACTAAATAATAAGAAAATGCTTTTATACAGTCTTAAACAGCTAGTATATTTCCCTTGTATGGGAAAATCAACCTGTCTTTCCTGCTCTTCCTCAAGACATCCAAACTGTGGTTGCCACATCTCTATCAAGTACCCCAGTCCTCCTGCATGGATATTCCAAGAAGCTAATATTAACTGCCTTAAAATGGAAAAACTGCAATGACATTGGACTGCACTTGGGTCTAGACTGTAGTCCTTTTTTATATGGCTGCCACTGGTGTCACTGACTAATTGGAATTCAGTCTGCCATCTCAGTGGAGGCAGAAAATGGAGATCCATGTGGCAGGAGAAGCAAGGGGTATGTGTTAGAAACCACAGAAGTGCCTGAAAATGGCCGTGTAGGATTTAGGCCTTTTCCCCAAAAAGGGTGGCATGAGAACAGCCCAACTGACCAGTACATGCAGCATGTGTAACGAAGAGGAGGAGCTGGAAGCCACTATACAGAAAGACAACTATGACATAGTTGTCATCACAGAATCACAGAATGTTAAGGGTTGGAAGGGAACTCGAAAGATCATCTAGTTCAACCCTCCTACCAGAGCAGGACCACCTAGAGCAGGTTACATAGGAATGTGTCCAGGTGGGTTTTAAATGTCTGCAGAGATGGAAACTCCACAACTCCTCTGGGCAGCCTGTTCCAGTGTTCCATCACCCTCGCTGTGACAAAGTTTTTCCTCGTGTTTCTCTGGAACCTCTAATGCTCCAACTTGCACCCATTGCCCCTTCTCCTATCATTGGACATAACAGAGAAGAGACTGGCTCCATCCTTCTCACACTCACCCTCAGTGACCCTCAGTGTCCTCTTCTCCAAGCTAAAGAGACCCGACTCCCTCAGCCTTTCATTATAAGGGAGGTGTTCCACTCATTTATTCATCTTTGTGGCTCTGAACTCTTTCAAGCAGTTCACTGTCCTTCTTGAACTGAGGGACCCAGAACTGAACACAGAAACATAGTGGGATCATTCACAGAACGGGAGTGCTGCAATGAATGAGTATAAACCCTTCAAAAGGGATAGGCCAGGAAGGAGAAGTGGGTAGTGTAGCCCTGTATGTTTGGGGTTGTTTTGATTGTCTTGAGCATAATGATGGTGATAATAGGGTTGAATGTCTACGGGCAAGAATCAGGGGGAAGGCCAACAAGGCAGACATTTTGGTAGGAGTCTGTTACAGACTGCCCAACCAATATGAAGATGGAGATGAAATATTCTCTAAGAATATAGGAGAAGACTCACAAAGAACCACAAAGATGATTAAGGGAATGGAACATCTCCCTTATAAGGAAAGGCTGGGGGAGCTGGACCTCTTTAGCTTGGAGAAGAGGGGACTGAGGGGTGACCTCATTAATGTTTATAAATACATAAAGGGTGAGTGTCAGGAGGATGGAGCCAGGCTCTTCTCAGTCTCAACCAATGATAGGACAAGGGACAATGGGTGCAAGCTGGAACATAGGAGATTGCACATAAGTATAAGAAAAAAAACTTCACAATGAGGGTAACAGAATGCTGCAGCAGGTTCCCCAGAGAGGTTGTGGGTTCTTCTTCCTGGGAGGCATTCAAAACCCGCCTGGATGCATTCCTGTCTGACCAGATTTAGGTGATCCTACTCTGGAAGGGGGATTGGACTAAATGATCTTTTGAGTTCCTTTCCAATCCCTAATATTCATAGAATCATAGAATCATTATGGTTGGAAAGGACCTCCAGGGTCATCAAGTCCAACCTTTGTCCTAGCATTTCTCTAACCACTACACCATATCCTCAAGCAACACATCTCTTTGTTCTTTAAACGCTTCCAGGGATGGTGACTCCACCACCTCCCTGGGCAGCCTGTTCCAGTGCCTAACCACCCTCTCAGTGAAGAATTTCCTCCTAATATCTAATCTAAACCTCCCCTGACTCAACTTGAGTCCATTTCCCTTCATCCTATCATTACTAATTTGAGAGAAGAGACCAACACCAGCCTCTCTACAACCTCCTTTTAGGTAGTTGTAGAGGGCAATAAGGTCTCCTCTCAGCCTCCTCTTCTCTAGACTAAACAAACCCAGTTCCCTCAGCCGCTCTTCATAGGTCATGCTTTCCAGCCCTTTCACCAGCTCTGTTGCCCTCCTCTGCACTCGCTCCAGCACCTCGATGTCCCTCCTGTGCTGTGGTGACCAAAACTGGACACAGTACTCAAGGTGCGGTCTCACAAGTGCTGAGTATAGGGGTACAATCACCTCCCTACTCGTACTAGTCACACCGTTTCTGATCCAGGCCAGGATGCCATTGGCCTTCTTGGCCACCTGGGCACACTGCTGGCTCATGTTCAGCTGGCTATTGACCAACACCCCCAGGTCCTTTTCCCCAGGCAGCTCTCCAGCCACTCCTCCCCAGGCCTGTAGCGTTGCTGGGGGTTGTTGTGACCGAAGTGCATGACCTGGCACTTGGCTTTGTTAAACTCCATACAATTGAGCTCAGCCCATCTTTCCAGCCTGTCCAGATCCTGCTGTGATTCTATGAATCATTACCACTTGTTCTCATGGGGGACTTCAACTTAACAGATAACTGCTGGAAATACAACACAACAGAGAGGAAACAGTCCAGGAAGTTCCTTGAATATTTGTAAGATAACTTTCTAACACAGCTGGTGAGAGACCCAGCTGAGGAAGGCTCCATGCTGGACCTGTTATCTTTAAATGAGAAGGACTTGTGGATGATTTGATGATTGGAAGCCATCTTGGGCTTAGTGATCACAAAATAATAGAGTTTTCAATTCTTGGAGAAGTAAGGAGAGGGCAAGCAGAATTGCTGCCTTGGACTTCCAGAGCACACAGGCTGGCTTGTTGAGGTTCCTGGTTAACAGAGTCCCTTGGGAGACAGTCCTGAAGTGCAAAGGAGTCCAGAAAGGCTGGACAGCTAATGAATCTTAAAGATGCAGGAGTCCACAATGAAGACTGGCCTGACTGAACAGAGAGTTTTGGCTGTAATTCAGGAAAAAAAAAAAAAGTTTATGACCTTTGGAAGAAGGGGACAGGACACTCAGGACTACAAGGATGTCACGAGGCTATGCAGGAAGAAAATTAGAATGTTGTCTTTAAGAGTAAGTTCTCTGGGTACCCAATCCCCTGAGATGGAAGACAGGGACAGGGAGCAAAATGAAGCCCCCAGTAGTCCAGAGGAAATTGTCGGTGACCTGCTACACCCCTCAGACACACACAAGACTATGGGGCCAGATGCATCCACCCAAGCGTACTGAGGGAGCTGATAGAAGTGCTCACCCAGCCACTTCCATAATTTACCATCAGTCCTGGCTAACCAGGGAGGTTTTAGTAGTCTGGAAGTTAACAAAAGTGACATTCATCTACAAGAAGTGCCAGAAGTAGGATCAAGCGAACTACAGACCTGTCAGCCTGACCTTGGTGCCAAGGAAAGTTATAGAGCAGATGATATAAGTGCCATCACTTGGCACATACAGGACAGCCAGGTGATCAGGCCCAGTCAGCATAAGTTTATGAAAGGTATGTCCTGCTTGATTAACATGATCTTCTATGACAGGGTGACCTGCCTAGTGGATGAAAGAAAGGTTGTGAATGTTGTCTACTTAGAATTTAGTAAATCCTTTGTCATTATTTCCCAGAGCATTCTCCTGGAGAAGGTGGCTGTTCATGGTTTGTATGGGCTGGGCAAAAAGAGTGAATGGAATTAAATCCAGTTGTTGGCCAGTCACAAGTGGTGTTCCTCAGAGTTCAGTATTGGGGTAAATTCTAATTAATAAATGAAGATTAGGTTTGGGACCATCTGTGGAACCTGAAGGTGCACAAGTCCATGGGATCTGATGAGATGGATCTTTGGATCCTGAGAAAACTTGTGGATGAAGTTGCTGAACCACTATCTATCATATTTGAGAAGTTGCGACAGGCTGGTGAAGACCTGCTGATTAGCAAAAGGAAAATATAATCCACATATTTAAAATGGGAAAAAAAGAAAGATTTAGACATCTACAGGTCAGTAAGTCTTACCTCCATGCCCAGCAAGATCATGGAAAGGATTGTCTTGGAAACTATATTAAGGCGCACAGAAAATAAGGAGGTGGTTGGTGATAGCCAACATAGCTTCACTAAGGACAAATGATGCCCGAAAAATTGAACGGTTTTCTACAGTAGGGTTGTGGAATAGGTGGATAAGGGAAGAAAAACTGATGTCATCCAGCTGGACTTGTGCAAAGCATTTAACAGAATCCTGCATGACGTCCTAGTCTCACAGTTGGAGAGACATGGATTTGTATGACGGACCACTTGGAGGTTGAGGAATTGGCTGTATGGTTACACAGAAAGTATTGCAGTCAATGGCTATATGTCCAAGTGGAGACCAGTGATGAGTGGAGTACCTCAGGGGTCAGTATTGGCATCAAGGCTCTTTAACACCTTTGGTGGTAACATGGACAATGAGATCAAATACACCCTCCACAAATTTGCCAGTGATACAAAGCTGTGCGGTGTGGTGGACACACTGGAGGGATGTAATGTCATCCAGAGGGACCTTGACAGGCTGGGAATGTGGACCCATGCCAACCTCATGAAGTCAAGTGCAAGGTCTTGCACACAGGTTGAGACAACTTCAAGCACTAACACAGACTGGGCAATGAGTGGATTGAGAGTAGCCCTTTGGTGAAAGATTTGGGGTTATTTGTTGATAAGAAGCTCAACATGACCAATCAGAGTGTTTGCAGCCCACAAAGCTAACCCTATCCTGGGCTGCACCAAAAAAAGTGTTACCATCAGGTCAAGGGAGATGATTCTGCCCCTCTGTTTTGCTCTGGTAAGACTTCATCTAGAGTACTGTGGGAGCCCACAGCACAAGAATTACATGGACCTATTATAGTTGGTCCAGAGGACTGGAGCCTATGAAGATAGGTTCAGAAAGTTGAGGTTGTTCAGCCCAAAGAACAGAAGGCTCTAGTGACACCTTCTTGTAGCCTTCCAGTACGTAAAGGGGGCCTACAAGAAAGCTGGAGAGGGACTTTTTAGAAGTCTATATTTTGACAGAATGAGGGGTCATAGCTTTAAACTGAAAAAGGGTAGATTTAGATTAGGTATAAAGAAGAAGGTCTTCACTCTGAGGATGATGAGACACTGGAACAGGTTGCCCAGAGATGTTGTGGATGCCTCATCCCTGGAAGTGTTCAAAGGCAGGTTGGATGGGGCTTTGAGCAATCTGATTTAGTGGAAGGTGCACCTGCTTATGGCAGAAGGATTGGAACTAGATGATCTTTAAGGTCCTTTCCAACCCAAACCGTTCTATGATTCTATGAAGTTAAGCAGAAATGCCTGTATGTGGTTGGAAATGAAGATGAGAATTTACCCCATAATGTCACTGGTATTGAATGTTGTGACTATAATGATCTCCTACAGATAGTGCATATAAGTATTCAAGCAAAGCAGACAATTTTTCAATCACAACATTCAATTTCTTTTTCATTAATTCCATTACAGAATCATGGTTCATTGACAATGAAAGAGCTAGTAAATAAAATAGATGTGAGTGACCCACAGACTCAGAAAATCAGATGTTGATTGTATTATTTAAAAGATCAAGTTATCACTACATTTGGGTAAGTGGAAAACTTTGGTGATTAAGTAAATTTTACACAGGCATGCATAAGATTTATGTAGATCCAAACCATGGTGATGACTGTCTGAATATCAGACTTTCATACAGAGCAATAGTTTTGCTTATTTTTTTCAATAAGTTACTGTTCAGTTTACTAATGACAAATTAACCAAATTTAAATAGACAAAACTACCCGTCTGAATCACCACCAATGGACTTTTGAATAGGATGTCTTCCCTCTTGCTTATTGATAAACAAATGTACAGATAAGAATCCCAAAACAGATCCATTAAGAATCTCAGTAACAACTTCATGAAAGAAGTAAAGGAATATATGAGAAGTAAAAGAGAGAAAACTGCCTGTGTTTTACCAATATCAGTAATAACTCCCATTTAAAAAAAAAAAAAAAAAAAAATCAAATTTAACTGTTGTCTGGATTTAGCATTACAGAATCTGTAGTGAAATGTCCCCATGCTCTGATCAGTCCTCTTTTTTTTTTTTTTCTTCCTCCTTTATCAATAAAAAAACACAACAAAGGGAAAAAGAAGACTGAACCTCAATCCATCTGAAGCTGCACCCTGCACTGACATAAAGACTAAGCTAACATTAAGTCTCCCCCATATGAAAACACCCCCTGCACCCACATGCCAGCATTGTGGAATTCACCCTCACCACTTGCCATCTAACCAGCATGAGCACAGGTGAACAAGGACATATTGCTAACAAAGAAAGGGGAGCTGTTATTTATTATTCATCAATCTCCAGGGCTTTTTTGCCACTCACAGTTAGCGTACTTGCCACAGACACTATTTACCTTTTGACAGTTCAATTCAGGTACATCTAACAGAGACAGTGCGTGTAGCTAGCACTCATGTATACCAGAACAGTCAGTATCTCTCAAGCATGACATGCACATTATAGAGCAAATGCAAATGAACAGGCCCTGTTTCAAAGAGCTTCCAATCTAATATGAAAGAGAGAGAGAAAGAACAGCAAGGTGGGGCATAAAGAGAGCTAGGAGAAGAGAAATATTGCTAAGCCACAGTATTTGCAAATCACTTCTAACACACTGCAAAACTCTAGATTGGCTTAAGTTCATTACATATATATATATATATGATACAGTAATAGGATATAATAATAGAAAGATAATATTACATCTGTATAATTTCGTAAATTCTGAAATACTAACTTTGTCCCAGATAGTGTTATACTGTATCATAGTAAATCAGATTATCTGCCTTCCCCAGTCACCCAGGCAAACATTAGGTGTATAACACAAATGAATTTAAGTGCAACAGTATCTTGAAAGGGAGGGATCTTAACGCACGGAGCAACATGAGATCGGGTGTGGTGTATCTAAGGCTGCTGAGATGGTTGATATCCTTGCAGGAACCTCCATACCATCTATGAAAATCTACAGTGGTCAGGTGAAGTTCTCAACAACTAGAGAAAGGTAAACATTGAAACTATCTTTTAAAAAGACCAAATGGATGACCTAGATTGGTTGGCCTTACTTTGATCCCTGGGAAGATCACAGAGATAGCCTTCATTCTAATTAATTTTTTCACAGTTAATGTTCTTTTTATTTTCTTGAGGATTAAAACCTTAAGCAAAGACTTAGAAAGTCACAGGAATATACAATAGATAATTCATAACATAAAATGTAAAGTGTATAATGACTGGTATATTTAGAAAAAGAGAGAAAATGACAGTTTATAACAGTGATTATAATCTCACTCTTTCAATAGTAATACATATTGCAAATATATTCATGAAAATAGATAAATCAATTACTATCCCTCATAACTGAATAGTTATTCTCTCCCAAACCTTTTTTATTCACCTTAGACCATGTGTTTTTCTTTCCACTACAGTATTGTGCATATTTAATGAACAAGTTCAATATTGGCTGGCCTTCTGAATCCCAGACATCTCCATTCAGTGCCACTTACTATTACTCTTCCTTTATGGACATTCAGTTAGTTTTCAGTACATGAAGCTGAGTTCCTATCTCAGCCAATTTGAACTAATTTTTTGAGACACTGTATCAAATGATTTACTAAAATCCAAATATATTATGCCAAATGCATTCCCTTCAGCTACTAATTTTGTAATTCTGTTATAAACAAGCAATCAAGTTCATCTGACAAGATTCGTTCTCCTAAAGCCCTGCTGCTTATTTTTAATAACCATCTACAAATACGTGAAAGATGCATGCACCAAAAATGGAATGAAACTGGATTCTGCAAGATACAGAAAGCTGAAGTTCAACAAAAATAAAACGTGTGGTGAAGGAATCCACTAGTTAGATGAATATTATTCTGAAACAGGCACTTCAGAGATTTGTAGGTTATATGACTTGCTTGTATCTAAAATAATTTTGATTTTAGTCAACCTGACATACTTTTAACTATGTATCTCTTTATTGTTTGCTTATTTGTATTTTGTTCTTACTGCCTGTAAAGACTGTATATGTCTCAAAAAGATGTGGAAGAATAAGATAAGCTTACATAAGTGAGTTTTTGTTCAGGGATAAGATGGAGGGAAAACAATATTAAAAAGAAAACAAAACAAAACAAAACAAAAAAAAACAACAAACAACAAAAGCCACAAAACAGCAAACATAATAAAACAGAAGAAGAATGAAAACTTATGTAAGCCTCATTTGTTTTTCCAATATGTTTCATAGTCTAAAATAAAAAAAGTAACAACAAAACAGGTTATATAGAATACTTTCATTCAGACTGGAAAAGACTTTTTTTTAGGACAGCATCTATAATGATAATACTGAAGTTGCATTTCAGCTCTATTTTCTAACTGGCAATATTTTCTATTACAACTCCTGTATATTACAGCACTCTATATCACTGTAGACTCAATATGATTCTACTATAATGTAAGTATCATATATAATATCTGCTATAATGTAAATATCACACACATAAATATATTGTTTTTGGGAAGGATGGCAAGTAACAACATACTAAATCTGTATCATATTACAGTATTGGTTATAAAAGTACAAAGAGATGGGAAAAAAATTCCCTTAGTTGAAGCTCATACTCTAGAATTTTATCTTAGATAAAATTAGACATCTAACCCTTTTCAATATCTGGAACAATGAATACTACTCCTGTGTGCAGAGCAACTCCATCTCTAATATTAGGTACATTTGTCATTATTCAAAGGTAAAAGGTTTTATATTTACTCATTCAATAAGTATCCTCCTTACCCTTTCTACGAAGTTACTGAATTATGAACAATGCACTTCCGTTTCTTAAAGGAATAACTACACCCTAGTTTTGGTGAACAACTGACTGTTGCAAATAGTTCCAGTTGGTCCAATTAAATTTTTTCAAGAAAAAGGATGTGAGACTTGTGTTCATTTATTTCTTCATATCATCGGAACTTACAAAAAATTTAGATGTGTAGTTGTGGTGCAGCATAAAAAAAGATTTTAGAGGTCAAGAAAGCAAAGCAAGTTCTGACTAATGACTAAACAAAGTTATGAATTTGAAGCTAATAAAACCACAAAGGACCTGAATTAACCTGAAAGCAGATCACAATTTTTTGGAAGTGAAATATAGACTTTCTTCAAGCAGTTGTTAAAGTGTTCTGCAAGCTGTTCATAGTATTTCAGTTATTTTTCTTCATCTACCACAGGACTGAAAAGTTTTATTTTTCATATGACCAATCATTCTCACAAATGTTAGCCTAGCCATGGTATACCAGTCAATGTGGCAATGAAAAGCAGCCTCCATATTCCCCTAAAACATTTCTTGTGTCTTGATTTATACATCAATTTACATAATATTTGGCTTAGTAGATTTGAACTATTTTATTTCTTTTGTGCACATTTTGTTTCTCTACATTGTAAATTTACCTTCTAGTTAACTACTGCAGTATTCAGTCTCATCTATAAGTTAACAATCATATCATCCATTAGTATTTCGTAATTTGCCAGATGGACCTATAGTGAATACCTTGCACTTCTCTACAGATATGATGACCACTGATTGTACAGTGTTTCAGGAAACTGAACCTTTGATAATGTAACAATAGAGTTTCTAGTTATGAAATTAAATAAAACTGCCTTTTTTTTCTTCTTTTTTTTTTTTCTTCCTAGCAAATACAAACTACTTCTGAATTCACAGAGTAATATTGCTCATTTCAATTGTCAGAACATTTTAAACACATTTCATGCTTCATGTCACCCATTAATATATAGCAACCATCTCTGTACTGATAAATACTACTTTTAGCAGTTCACAGAAACATTAAACCACAAGGCAATATGAATGAGATTCACCTCACCTAACTTTAGCCATCTAAAAATTAGTTGATTAATGTAAGGTAATCATGTTAAACAATTTTTGTTTTTTTTCAAATAGAAAAGGGTAAGCATCTTTAGAGGGCCACTCATCCCATCCTAAAACAGTGTTTAAGATGGTAGGATGACTTTTGTGGGTAGAGGTTTGTGTCTTGCCAGTAATTTATAGGTTGATATGATGACAGCTGGAGAGAAGATGCTTATTTAAATTACCTAAATGTAGGTAAGTAAGTCTTACCCTACATGTAACTGAACAGCAAGGAGAAAATTAAATATAAACAAACCACTTGAATCTGATCACCATTCTTCCATTCTTCATTATTATGATGATTTTTCACACATTCTGCTTCCTTTCATGCAGTGGGATTACACCAACTTTCTAAAATGGAAAAAAAAAAGAAAAAGTGTCACTCAAACACTATTCCTCCGAAAGGTTTGCTAAGCATGCATGAAAATGTTTGCCTTCTTTCTGGTGTAATGTAAAGAAATAAATGTAAGTCAAAAATGAAGGGCAGACCTAAGAAACAGAGGACTGTATTGTCCTGTGGGAAGTAGTAGCTCTGCTTATAGGAGGTATAGTGGGCAAACAAGTCAAAGCAAATCCTCCAAGCTGCAGCTGTAAAGAGAAAAAGCTAATGCAATCCCTGACTGTCTAAAAAGATGAGTAGGAATAGGGACTGGTTTAACATTTATATATGACAAAGATAAAACAGATTGTAGAATTTAATTTTTAAAATATTCTTAATGCTCATCATTCAAAAACAATGATGAAAAATCAGGGAAGATGAAGAAAAGAACTACAAAAATGATTTAAGATCCATGGAAAATGTCTTATAGTGAGACACTTAAAAAGCTCTACCTATTTACCTTATCAAGAAGAAGATTGAGAGGTGATTTGATTAGAGTGTCTAAGTACCTTCACAGGGAGAAAACACTAACTACTAAAAAGCTCTTTAATCTAGCAGAGCAAGGCATAACAAGAGATGATGTCTGAAGCTGAAGCCAGACAAATTAGAAATAAAGCACAATATTTTTTAACAGTGCAGGTGATTAACCAC
The DNA here is from genome assembly GCA_025345505.1 of Todiramphus chloris collaris. Taxonomy (NCBI): domain Eukaryota; kingdom Metazoa; phylum Chordata; class Aves; order Coraciiformes; family Alcedinidae; genus Todiramphus; species Todiramphus chloris. The sequence continues at coordinate 4,005,432 of JANVCC010010235.1, forward strand.
TGGAACAAACTGCTAACGGAAAAGAAGTGGATTCTTTTTTGTCTTGATGACTTTAAATCAAGCTTGGATGCCTCTCTGGAAGATTAGCATCACCTGATGTAGCTAAATTTTGAGAGAGTCTTGAAAGACAATAGGAATTTTTACATAAGGACAGGAAGATCTTTTTGTGGGCTTGATCTGGAGATATTCCATTGGAATTAAGGCCTTGCAGTATTCAGGAAGTCAGTTTTAATGATCTCATTGTCCCCTCTGCCTTTAAAATCTGTGAATCGCAGAAGTTGTAAGCAAAGCCTTGCCTCAGCCAGAGCTTTAGTGAATACAATAGATCTCCAGCTAGGAACCTAAGTCCATTGAAGTAGAATTAACTGGCCTATCAAGGATCTTCATTTTTAAGTAAGATAAAGCGGGAAATATCATTCTGACCCTTGAACATTTTCTCTATTTCAGACAATTTCCATTCTGCACTGGGACAAATTGAAGAACATTTTCATCTCACTGAGACTTGCCAGCATTTTGGGGAATCATGTTATATGAACAGATTTCCTGCTTGTGTGGGTATCCTGCAGCCTGACGTATAGTGAAATTATAATCACCACAATGCAGCAGTGCAATAATAGAAATCATTGTCTGAGAGTCACCAGGACTTTGGTTTTGAAATGACATTTTAAGTGTCCTGAAGTGTGTTTTTGCCTCATGTTGTGATATTACGTATTTTCATTTACATTGAGTACTTAGACATGAAGGAGCAATATAATTTGCCTGTGTGACAGTACAAGTGCAAAGCATGTGTGTTTGAATGTGAGAAAAAGCATTTCATGGCTTTTGCAGAGAGCAGGGGAAAGGAGTGACCCAAAAGAAGAAATAACATTTCAGAAGGGCAAAGTTCTTGTAGAAAATATATGTAATTTGCATTTGAATGTGCTCCGACCCTATGTCCAGCTAGGCAGACTACATTCAGTGGTATATTGAACACTATTGTGTGCACGTGTGTCTTTGTGCAGTGAAGTGGTGTTCATTTGGATTAAGTCCCTGTATGCTACTGTGGCTGCTTCTGCCTGTCTGGGTATGTGTGATGGTCTGGATATATGAAGGCATAGCTTTCAAATACAAACACATGTGTTTGTGAATGATTAGATGAATAGTACTTTTATTGCTATCTGTTACAAAGAATTTTCTTTCTTGTCCCCTCAAGATATAACTATGAATTAAAGAAAGCAGGCAATTACAAGCTGCTGCTGCTGAACAAGAAAACAGGGACAATGACGGTTGCCATAAAGTTCTTTCTTCCATCTTCTTTTTTTTCTTTCCTTCTCTCCTGTCTTCTTTAGGCTTAAGAGAAGTTTAGAGGCCAGTGTTTCTCCTCTGCACTCCCCTGGCTGTTTCAGCCTGGAGCTAGCTTGTTATAACCTACTTAGTCAGTTGGGTGCTGTCAGTCACTACTTCAGAATCAATGGTTGCAGATGTGAGCTTGGATGCAATGCTATTTCCCCCTGCAGTAACAAGCAGTTAATAGATTTTATTTTAATTTTTTCTAACTGCCTCCTCTTACAAAAAAAGAGGAAGAAAGTTAGGGGACATACAGTTGATTTGCAGATAAACACATACTAAACAAAATGAGGTGGAATCTTTTGAAGTATGAATTCCACATCCAAGTGCAATATTAATAACAATACAAATCATAAATTTATCCTAAAGGGAATTTGTTTGTATGAACCTGAAATGTCAGTGCATCAGGATTTTGCTAAAGGAAAGAAATATTCAGCAGGTCTGTCATCAGGGGAGTGTGCTTTTCTTATTAAAAAAAAAAAAACAAAAAAAAAACAACCCAACAAACAAGCACCAGCATAGTTACTTTTGTGAAGTCAGAACATTTTTTATTGTTGTTGTTGCTGGTATTATTATTATTATTTCCTTTGAAGAGAATAAAAATTGCCAATGCTTCCACTTGCTTTGTAGAGGTGGTCATGACTGAAAGTAGTCCTTGGATTTAGATGAGTTTCCACAACTTTTTATATCAAATTGCTGTCATGCGGCACTGTCCCAGATGCCAGTGGCTTTCAGGGAGAAGCAAGAGGGAGAGTGTGAGTAGATACTTGTTCCAAAGACAGCACTGACTTTTCCTGGTGTTGTCAGATCAGGTTACCATTGCAGCTCTGAGGTCTTAATTGCATTCCAGACAACCTCAGCTCTTGTTTTAATCCGAGTTCTTAGGAAATATCAATGTTTCAGCGTGGCAGATTTTAAACCTAGTGATGGGAATACAGCAAAGGAGCCTTGCAAGTTACACGTATGCACAGAGGTGCTTTCAATAATTAGGACAGTTCAGTGTGAAGGGAGACAAAGACTGCATCTCACCTGCCTCAGGCCCTCTATGAGCATGACCTAGACCCCAGTGTCTTGCACACAAGTGTTTGCTTTCCAGAAGGTCCAGGAAAGCATATTGTGACAGAAGACTTCAAGCCTTTCTTTTCTTCTGGTGAGGAGATGAGATATAACTAGGAAGCACTGCCCTTGATTCCATGAATTAGACTGTCTTTCAGTTGCCTTCCTCCTGATGATTTTATCTCAGTTCCTGTGGGAAAAAATGCAACAAACAAGACAAAAAAGTCAGCCTCTGCTATCTCCTTATAAGCAAATAGTTTCCAAGCTTTTCACAGAATGTCATAATCCACATGGCAAATGTGATGAGTATGAGAAGGAGTAAGAAAATGCCAGACAATATAAGGATGAGATGGTACTGGAGTTCTCATTTCTACTGAACTGTGTTACTGAAGGAAGATACAAATCCTCCCCTATCTGTCAACAGCAGAACTGCTACCAGGTGAGGACAGTTCAGGTCAGGTTTTCTAATATGATTTTTCTCATAATGGGTGGAAAATTAGGACTTTGAAATTTTTCATGGGACATTTTGGATTGCAAAAGAAAGAAAAACTAAAGCACTAAGATTTTAATGAGGTAATTTGAACTCTCTTATAACATTTGCTAAAACTATTGTTTGATCAAATCAGGAATCACATACAGAAATCCTGACTGGGAGAAAGGAATAGTTTCACTACCACTAGAATGACCTTCATGTTGGTCATTGCACAAACTGGTGTTATGGTTTAGAACCATCCAGGAGCTGAGTACACATCACTGCTTGCTTGTACACTCACACACTCCCCCTCTCACCAGTAGGATGGGAAGGAGAATAGGGAATAAAAAACAGAACGCTGTGGGCTGAGATAAGGTCAACTTAACAGAGCACAAAAAAACCAACAATAATAGCAAAATAACAATATATAAAATGAGTGATGTAAAATTAATTGACAACTTAGACATGCATGAACAACATCTCTCCTGAGACCACGCACCCAGATCAGCCTCCCTCCTCCCCCCCCCCCCCCCCCCCATCCTTGTATGGTGGGTGTGATGTCACTATGGCATCAAATATCCCATTGGCTGCTTCAGTTGTCAATCCTGGCTGTGGCCCACTCTCCGCTTCTAGTGAAAATTAACCATGTCCTAGACAAATGTAGGACAACTGGGTCCTGTTCTCCATTTTCATGAATGTCCTGCAGCATATCTGAGCACAATGAAAGACCCTCACTTGCAATGAAGGGACAAAGATGGTCCATAGTTAGGAGGCTGGAGGTCAGAAGATTCCACTTCCACCAAGATTTCTGAACATGAGTCTTATATCAATGGAGCAAAAAAAGGATCCCATATCCTAGGTTTTAAAAACTTGAAAACAGAGATAGTACACCCAAACCTGTAAAGAGATGGTTCCCATTGTTGTTTTCTTTTCAACCTCTGTAAATCATGTACTAATAAATGTTTTAACTCTAAATACTGAGATGGACAATTTAAGTCCCACAGGATGAATGAATCTGGTTTTAGCTACTACTATTATACATGGTTCTTACCTATGAATATTGACAGTTTGAATATATTCCTTTTTGTTAATAAGAAGCTTCAAACAGCCCTCATCAGTACACATTTAGAACAAGTAGAAGAAATGAACAATATAAAAGTAAAATGGACAGGATGTAAAAATAAATAAATAAAAAAAAGGAGTTAAAACTGTAAGAAAGTAATATCTATATATGAATTTATAGAAGATATTAGGAATATGTTGTATATATTAATAGAAAAATATTGTGTAATTTCTAGAATACAAGTCTCATCCAAGTCTTGAAGCCCTCATGAAGTTGAAATTTGTCCAGCAATGAAAACTTGCCTAGAATTGATAAATACTACAATGTTTTACTGCTCACCCATCATTGTTGCCCCTGTTTCAGTTTGAAAGTGCTGCCCTGACAAAGATTTTACTTACCATTCATTTATTTATTTAAATAACTTCTACAAGGCCAAGTGAGTTCTGGGAAATATACCAGCCTGTGGTCCTTTTGAGACTCAACTTCTACTATTTCTCTAATGGAAAACTAACAAGAAATTACTGGGATGTAAAATGCTATACCCCCCTTCCCCCTCCTCTGCCCACATAAAAGCCCACACAGACAAATGCAGATGTTGTTTCCTGGAAAATTTCAGTTTCTAGGCTGAAAGCTGGAGTCACACTGAGTATATTCTGCATAAATTGGAATTTGGCTGAAATTTGTGTGGTCTCTTCTAAGAAAACAACTAGGAACACCTGCTCTCTGTTCCACCTGCTCATGGCAGCACTTAGTTCCTCTTAGAATAAAGCATCAATCTGCCTTAGACTGAGCAATCCTCTGTACAACATTCACATATGAAACTAGTAACACTTATCTCAGCACATCCTGGTTATATCAACTACTCCTCTTTTTCTCAATTCTGTTGTAAAAAAATATGCTTTTTCAGAGAAGGGAAGGCTAAGCTGAACTCACAGTTTGCGTTCCTTACTTTCTAGAAGACTGTCCTAAATATTAGGCTACACACAGCACTAAGTGCTTCTACTTCATTCAGTTTATGAATTTCACATTTTACAGTCAGTGACTTAAAAGAAATTTGTCTTCTGTACAGTTCAGTTTATAAATCATCAGACTAATGCAAGCTATCTAAATATGACCCTCGGTGCATTGCCCTTACTTAAAAAAAAATAAATTTAGGTTGTGATGTTTTTTATCCGTGCCCACCTTCACTCCAAGTTTTCAACGTTTCATTTATTTAGGAACACCCCATTCACACTATTAAGTTCTTACATTTAATTACAACTTCTTTTATTTACTGTGGCTCATCCTCACTATCAATCTCCCCTACCTACCTGATAACTGAGGAAAGGATTCTGACTAACTTGAAGAAGTCTTGGTCTGAGATTTTTTTTTCTAGGAAACAAACTCTTCTCCTTTCTCTGTGATAAGAGAATGACAAAATTAAACAGTTACATGCATTTTATCCTCACATCTTAACAGTAATTGCAATGATAAATAAGGATTATAGAAACTTATTCTTCTGTGACTGTTTATCTGCCCATTATGCTTTGATTAAGGATACAACTTTTCTGGTGGTTATAAAATCTTTGTGCAATTTTAGGAACCGGGTACACTGCTGCTGTTCTTAAAAAGCTGTTTGTTTCTTCAATAAGCTGCTCAATAACTTAGGAGAATGGCGACTTCAAGAGCAGTGTTGCCTCATTAAGCCAGAACCTGGAGAAGGATGCACTTCAAAAGTTCCTTTAAAAGCTTTAAAAGGTAATGCTTCAGTTACACATACATTCCCTGAGCTAAAGATGGAAAAAAAAAAAAAAAAAACCCACAAAAAAACCCCCCACCAACCTAAAACCAACAAAGTATATCTTTTCAGAATAGGATTTCTTTCATAGATTATTATTCATCTAAATTCAGTGTCTAACCCTAACTGGTCACTTGACTCTCCCACCTCCCTGTTGGTGTAATGGTGTGGAGAGGACAGTTGTCTCCATTCTATGATATATATGCAGCTTCATTGGGTAATTCCCTGGTGGAGGTACCTGACTGTTCCATGACTACTTCAGGATCCTAGAGAGCTAACAAACCATCTACATCTATCACAAAGTTAGATAAAATTGGTTTACATGAATCCTATGCTTAGTTTTACTTCCTTCTTCTCAGAGGCTGTATATTCATTTTACCTTTTGAACCGAACTTTGAATCCTGGATATGATTAATGCATCTCTTGGTATACCTTTTCCTGGTTAAAGATCTCTAAAAACAATGTTTTCTTCTTTGTATGAAGATCCCTGCCTTTAATGAAGTCGCCTATCAAAGCTGAAAAACCTCAGTGTAATTTTGTGCAGTTTCTGAATTTCTTTTTTTCTCTCCATTTTTTCCATAACATCTTTGGAAGAAAAAAAAAAACAAAAACAAAACAAAACAAAACAAAACAAAACAAAAAGACAAGAATGAAAGAAAAATATCAGCATTAACCTAGGTACTCCTATCCATTTAAACATCCATCACAGATTCCATGTTCTCTTTGGACTTGGGTTTTTCTACATATGGATCCTCACTGAGTGAGTACAGGTTATGCTGCTTCCTTCATTTCTGATTTTCTATTGAGCTTCATTGGACTGCAGCTTTTTACTAACTGAGAATCTACACTAAGTAGAATGAGACACCCTATGCTTGTTTGTTGTGCTTTTATTTTTTTTTCTTCTGCATTTTATGATTACCAATGTTATATTTGTATTTATGCTTACTTCATAAGAATTAATAGAGATAACAACATAAAGCCTCATAATTATTCTTTCACAGGAAACACTCTTCTGAGGAGTGACATAGCTATTGCATATTTTTGTCCATTCTTTATTGACCATTACTCTTTCATCTGCTCTACTAAAAGGCAAAAGCTGAGTTTCAGACTGCCTACTTCCTCTTGTCCAGGCTGTTCTTGGGAGCAGATTAAATCACCTAAATGGAGAACAAATGGCAGTTTCTGTGGGATGTGCCATTAGGTGAGACTTCTGGGAAGTTCAGTAGATAAGGAATGACTTATGCAGCCAGTAGGGAACCTGCAGCCAGTGCACCTTATGCAATTTACATGGGCTAAAAACAGTGTGTATTTCTTCCTCCTTAGTCATGGGTATTTTTGAATTAATATTGCATGTTTTCTGACAACCTGTTTCATTATTCTTCCCCTTCTCACTTCCTCACAGCTTTGCTTATAAATCTATTGCTTATTTTTTTAGACTGTTCCCACATGTGGTGTAAATTTTTAGTTGCTGAACTAAAGTACTCCAGGTGACATCACCTGTGTCCAGCTGTGTCCAACTCTGGAACCCTCAACACAAAAAGGACAGAGACTTGATGGATCATGTCCAGAAGAGGGTTACAAAAATGATCAGAGGGCTGGAGCACCTCAACAAGGAGGAATGTCTGAGGGAGCTGGTGTTCAGCCTGGAAAAGAGAAGGGTCCTGGAAGATCTAATAACGGCCTTCCAGTATCCAAAGGGGGTCTACAAGAGAGCTGAGGAGGGACCATTTAAAAGGTCATGTAACAATAGGACAAGAGGCAACAGTTTTCAGCTAGAGAAGGGTAGGTTTAGATTGGATATTAGGCTCTGGGGAACTACAGGCATGTCAGCCTGACCTCAGTACCAGCGAAGATTATGATGTTGTTCATTCGGGTGTTCCCATGGCAACCAGGGGATCAGGCCTAGCCACCACTGGTTCATGAAGGGCAAGTCCTGTTTGACCAACCTGTTCTCCTTCTATGACCAGGTGACCTGCCTAGTAGATTGGGAAAACCTGTGGATGTTGTATACCTGAATTTTAGTAAGGCATTTGACACAGTCCCTCACAGCACTCTTGCTGGAGAAGCTGGTGGCTCATGGCTTAGGCTTAGGCTCAGGCTCACGGGTGTACTCTTTTCTGTGTTAAAAACTGGCTGGATGGCTAAGCCCAGAGAGTTGTGGTAAGTGAAGGTATATTCAGCTGGTGACTGATCACAAGTGGTGTTCCCCAGGGCTCAGTGCTGCAGCTGTTGCTGCTTAACATCTTTATCAATTATTTGAATAAGGGGATTGAGTGCACCATCAGTAGTTTTGCCCAGGTGGCAAAGAAGGCCAGCGGTATCCTGGCTTGTAGCAGAAATGGTGTGGCCAGTGGAAGGAAGTGATCATACTCCTGTATTCAACACTGGTGAGACAAGACCTTGAGTACTGTGTTCAGTTTTGGTCATTATAGAAAGACATTGTACTGGTGTGGGTACAGAGGAGGGCAACAAACATTGGGGAATATATCTTATGAGGAGAGGCTGAGGGAGCTGGGATTCTTTAGCCTGAAGAATCGGAGGAGACCTTCTTGCCCTCTACTGCTACCTTAAAGGAGGTTGTAGTGAGGCCAGTGTTGCCCTTTTATTCATGGTAGCTAACAACAGGACAGGAGATAATGGTCACAAGTTGTGCCAGGGGAAGTTGAGATTAGATATTAGGAATAATTTATTTACTGAAAGAATACTTAAGCATTGTAAGAGGCTGCCCATGGAAGTGGTGGTGTGACCATCCCTGGAGGTCTGCAAAAACCGTGTAGATCACAGAATCACAGAGTGTTAGGGGTTGAAAGGGACCTTGGAGATCTTCAAGATCAACCCCCTCTGCCAGGGCAGGATCATATAAGCTACCCTACAACCTAATCTACCCTACAACCTAATCTACCCTACAACCTAATCTACCCTAACACAGGTCACTCAGGAAAGCATCCAGGAAAGTTTTGAAAATCTCCAGAGAAGGAGACTCCACAACCTCTCTGGGCAGCCTGTTCCAGTGCTCTGTGACCCTTACTGTAAAGAAGTTCCTCCTCATGTTAAGGTGGAACCTCTTGTGCTCCAGTTTATATCCATTCCCTCTAGTCCTATCACAAGGCATGAGTGAGAAGAGGCTGTCCCTTTCCTCTTGACACTTAGCCCTCGTATATTTATAAACATTTATCAAATCCTCTCTCAGTCTTTTCCAGACTAAAGAGCCCCAGATGTCTCAGCCTCTCCTCATAAAGCATGTGCTCCAGTCCCTTAATCATCCTTGTAGCCCTCTGTTGGACTCTCTCAAGCAGATCCCTGTCTCTCTTGAACTGCGGAGCCCAGAACTGGACACAATACTCCAGGTGAGGTATCACCAGTGCAGAGTAGAGGGGAAGGAGAACCTCCTTCAATCTGCTGGACACACTCCTCTTGATACACACTAGGATACCATTGGCCCTCTTGGCCACAAGGGCACATTGCTGCTCCATGAAGAACTTGTCCACCAGGACTCCCAAGTCTTTCTCCACAAGACTGCTCTCCAGCAGATTACCTCCCAGTCTGTACTGGTGTAATTTATTATTCTTACCTAGAGCAGGACTCTACATTTATCCTTGTTAAACCTCATTTGGTTCTGCCCTGCCCAGTTCTGCAACCTGTCCAAGTCTCGCTGGATGGCTGCACAGCTTTCAGGTGTATCTGCCAATCCTCCCAGTTTTGTGTCATCAGCAAACTTGCTGAGCAGACACTATGTCCTGTCATCAATGTCATTGATAAAGATGTTGAACAGGACCGGACACAGCACTGATCCCTGGGGGACTCCACTGGTTACAGCTCTCCATCTGGATTTGGCACCATTGACCACCAATAATCCATCTTACTACCTGCTCTCCTATCCCATACTTCCCCAGCTTCTCCACAAGGATGTTATGGGAGACTGTGTCAAAAGCCTTGCTGAGGTCAAAATAGACTATATCCACTGGTCTCCCTGCATCTAGCCATCCAGTTACAGTATCATAGAAGGCTATTAGATTAGTCAAGCATGACTTCCCCTTGGTAAATCCATGTTGAGTACTCCTGATAACCTTCTTATCTTCCATGTGCCTAGAGATAACCTCCAGAATGAGTCTC